>JBBBDQ010001373.1:4207500-4295000 GCA_037127315.1 Ascarosepion bandense
CTATACTCACTCGGATATATATATATATATATATATATATATATATATATATATATAAAGTTGAAACTAAAATTCACACTGAAAGTGAATAACCTGTTTTATTTTTTAATGCAATCTTTGAACCTGTTGCCACTCAGTATTCACCACTCTATTTCTGTCATTGACCACATTTATTCATAAAAATAGCATACCTTAAAAATATTTGATCATGTAGATATATATATATATATATATATATATATATATATATATATATATATTTTTAGAAAAGAATACCAGATAAATTATTACATAATTATTTTTTCAAAACCCACACTAGATAAGTTACTATGTTACAGTCAAAACATGAGGATAAAACAACAACGCCAGAAACATTACACCCTTGAAAATGGTTGGAGAAGTGTCTGAAAGCACTTGGGACAATATTCGTATAAAATTTTTACATTCCTTATCTCAAGAAAAATGGAAAAATGTGAGGATGCTGGAAAAAATAAATAAAAAAATGAATAAAATTTTTCTTTTTGGTTGTATTCACCAAAAGATGCTTGAAAAAAGGTCATTGCTAAAGTACAGATTAATATATATATATATAATAGGATAAATTAAAAATAGGAAATGTTTCTCAATGTAATGTGTTTCACTTTTATTATAACTTGATCGGGAAATGAGATATGGAGAAAAAGAAATTCTGCTATATTCATTTTCTGATGAATTAGTTTAGCAGGCTTCATATGCACTTGACTTGTTAAGCAGTATTAGTATAAGATATGGCCTTCTGAACTCATGGATAGACGATGCCTCATTTCAAAGTTAATATATATATATATATATATATATATAAACATGATTATATATAGTTATATTTGTCTTGAAATTGATTTCTAGATGAGTATGACTATATATAATCACATCTATAAAAGCTCTAGCTTAGTCTATCGAGCACTGTTTAAATTATCTAACATGGAATGCATAGATATAAAGTGTTCATTTAAGAATATACCCCATACCTGACCATCACTTATATGACTTATATATATATATATATATATATATATATATCTTATACTACATCAGTGGCATGATTCAGTTTCATGCATTGCAAATAATGATGCATGAAACTCATAATTGTGCAACCAATGTCGGATAATATGTATATTTATATATATATATATATATATATATATATATAGCATTGTTTATACTACATTGAGTTCTGTTTTATTAATACCTGAATAATATTTTTATATATGTGTGTATTCCTATATGCATATTTATTAATTCACATACCTACAAATATATATGTAGGTATATATATATATATATATATATATATATATATACACACAGACACACACTCATATATAGTGTCACATAGGAATCAACATTGCATGCAGATTCTCAGTTTCATGCCATAATACAATTGTTATCAAAATCATATATATATATATATATATATATATATATATATATATATCCAAATGAAGAAAATATTTGCAACATTCAAAACATTAATTCAAAACAGTGCTCAGTGTAAAAATAGAGCAATGAATATTTATTATAGATTATACTTTAGAACATGTACAAACTACAATCTACTACAAAATTACACATTTTGTTTTGACATTGAAAGTACAATATCTCATCAGGGAGTTAATAATGATGATAATAAAATGTTATATATATATAAAGACAAATTTTACTATGACTTTATATATATATATATATATATATATATATATATATATATATATGTATGTATGGAGGGAGAAAGATAGTGTTACAAACAAAAGTATTTAATGTTTACATTATTTTTCTTATATTTCTCAACTAAACATTTTGAATTTAATTGATATTTTTTTATAATTAAGGTGATAATGACACTAAGATGCAATTGTCTAAGAAACTATTAGAGTAGAACTTATGGTTTCACTTAATTAGTAAAGCAGTTTAATAAACAAACTGACATTAAATAAAAGAGAATTAATTTAATGATTTAATTTTCTTAATTATCGATACTATAAAAGAATCACTACATAAGTATTTGAATCTGCAATGCATAATACTTTGGCACTGGCCATTGCTAATAGATATTATCTGTAGCCTTCAACAGGGCTTCTGTGTCTCTTAAATAGTATTTTGGATGAGTCTCCCATAGAAAACCATTCCAAATTGTCCATTTTCAATGGCTTCTCTTTACAAATAGCATTCGATTAGATTCTGCTTGGGCAATTTAGAAGATCATTCTATTGCCCTAACCTTATTCTTATTAAACCCTTCTGATGCTGTTTTCAAAGTGTATTTGAAGCAGTTGCCAGAGAATGTTTCGAGGGTGTGGGTATGTGTGTGTAGGATCATTTAAGTCATGGGTCCGTGAGTAAGAATTTGCCCTAAAATTAGTTCATTGGTTCGGGTGCTAAATAGTTGATGTAGTGGATGAATAAGTTTCTCAGGGGATAGCCCTTCTCTTTAAAAGCATCCCTTGCTGATGGACTTGGTTTGGGACTTTATTGTAAGACAATGTTCCTAGAAAGTCTAACATTTCCCACTTCAACATGGTGGGTTTCCTGGTGCTTGATGCATTACAGCAACCCCCTATAATGATATGTCCATCATCATGTTTCACTGTTAAGATGTTAGTTTTTTTCATGATATATGGTCTTTTTTCTTCAAATAGAGCCCCTAGCAAAAATTATGAAACTACCACACTTAGAAGATATAAACTTATTTTTCTTATTTTTATTTAAGAAAAAATGCATAACAGTTAAATGAAAAATATTTTTAATAGCTGAACATTTTGCTTTCATAAAATATACATTAAATGAAGTAGATTTATTTAAATTCTGTAATATCTTCCTGAAATATGGGGTTATTCCATGATATTTTCCCCTGTATGGCTTGGAAAAAAATATCATTAAATTAAATAGTTATTAAGCAACATAAACAAATAAAAATTTATCAAATTTCCAAAATTTGTTGATGAAGAAATAAGATTAACTTTAAAATTTCTTTTTTTTTAAATAATATAAACAATCAACTTGATATTAACAAAAATAAAGACTCCATTAAATTGGTTTATTTAACCAGATGCATCCTAATTATAAATAAGACGAAAAGATTAAAATTATAAGCCGCTGGTATATAAAAGTTATTGATCCTAGCAAACACTTTAGATTTATCATCTATCACAAAAAATCCAAAATGTCTAATCTAATTTTTGGATTAAATTCATCACTTCAAAAATCTACGCTCTGTAAAAATAATGTTATTTATAAATTCTTATGTCATTTGGGAGACTGTATCTTCAACACTAACAATCAACAAACAACATTAAGTTCTTCCAGTGGCTGCACATGTACCACACTCTGATAGGTGATGTGCCATTTGTCAAAATTGAGTGCAATTTGTTATCATACAGATTAACATATCACAATTATTAACGTAAGATAAAGTTTAGTAGATAACACCAAAATTTTATAAAGGAGCAGTATATTATTTATTTTTATGTATTGTTTGTAATAATTTTTTGCAGTTAAAATCTTTTATTTGAATGTATTATATTATTTATTTTTAGAACAATATCTACTATTTATGCAACATATAGAACATTATGAATTATTTAGAATAATATCTGAACTTATTATATATATATATATATATGTATATATATATATATATATATATATATATATATATATATATATATATATATATATATATAATATATATATATATATATATATATATACATATACATATATATATATATACATATATATATACATATATATATATATATATATATATATATATATATATATATATATATATATACATATATATATATACATATATATATATATATACATATATATATATATACATATACATATATATATATATATACATATATATATATATATATATATATATATATATATATATATATATATATATATATATATATATATATATATATAACTTTTGGTGGGTGGGAATGTAATAAATTTTGCAGTTAAAATCATTCACTGAATTTATTTGTATGTATTATAATTACTAATTTTTATGTATTATTTAAAACATTTTATATTAAAATATTATATTTATGTGATATACAGAGTATTGTGCATATAGAGAAGATTATTTTGTTATGAATTATTTAAATGTAAGTATTATTACATTTATTTTTATCTATTGGTAGACATAAATCGGATTCATAGACTTGTAGAAAGATGGGGAAGTAATGTAATGTTTTGAATGAGTGTTTATAGTTGTTAGTAACGCTATTAATATGTTGTTTTCAAAATATTTTCTCCTTAAAAGGTTATGTTGTTTTTTAATTAAGTTGGCATTATATATATATATATATATATATATATATATATATATATAATTTATAAAATAAATATATTATAATATCACTACAAAAGTATTTATTTTGTTTCTTACCTGTGTATTATCAAGTGATGATATCATCACTTGATAATACACAGGTAATAAACAAAATAATTACTTTTGTAGTGATATTATAATATATTTCTTTTATAAATTCTAAATAAATTATTCGGTCTACTTTGTATTGAGCTTTTTTTTAAGAATAGTGTTTCTTTGGATACAAAGTTTTATTCCATCCATATTTACCCTATACTTGTATATATATATATATATATATATATATATATATATATATATATATATGTATGTATGTATGTCTGTATATTTCTATTCTTTCAAATAATAGTCATTTTATTGGAGTCATGTTTTCTTCCAATATGTTATGATCAACCACTATCTGAGGTCTGCAAAAAATCTCTTTTAACTCTAGACAAATTTGTATATCTAGATTTCTGCTGGTATTTGTTTTTGGAATGCTAATAATATATGTGTGTATTTGTCTGTCTGTGTGTGTTGAAATTTTTGGTAATATATATATATATATATATATATATAGAGAGAGAGAGAGAGAGAGAGAGAATGAATATATTTGAATGGCTTAGAAAAATATTATACCATTAAATTAAAATATACCATTAAATAAAAAATATTATATCTTTAAATTAAAATATACCATTAAATAAAAAATATTATACCATTAAATTAAATTTACCATTAAATTAAATAATTTAACTTATTTTGTTTATGGTATATTTTATGAAACCAGAATGTTCAGCTAGAAATAGAAAATAGAAAACATTTCGTATCTTATCTGTTATTTGTTCATTTATTGCTAAATAAAAAAAATCTAAGTGAAAATCCTCTAAATGTGCTAGTTTCATAATTTTTTAAAGGGAATGTATTATGTTGCTAGCTAAGTCTTAAAAGTTCAATTTTAGTTTTCTCTCACCAAATAACTATATTCCAATAACTACTTAACTAATAAAAATATACTTTTTAATAAACAACAGTCAAGTGCTTTTGTTTGTTATCTTCCGTAGTGACTTTGAATATGTGAAATTCTTATTAATTCTGTGTTCTACAAATTGTTCTTTGAATCTGCCTGGATAATCTCTTACATTTGAGTTCAGGTTGGCTGAAATTTTCTTGGAGGATTTAGTCAAACTCTCTGTTAAAATTTGGGACAGCCCAACCTTGCAAGTGTTGATATGGTACCAATTTGTTTTCATTTATAAACAAGAAATGAAGCAAAAGAACAGGATGTATCAATACATTTGTCTATTTTCTGAAATCATTTCCTGGATTGATAAGTTTGAATCAATATACTTTTCAATTCTTAAAGAGCTCTTTGTTTATTTTTATTTATATTTTTTTTTTTTGCCATGATTTAAAAATGAATGAAAATTTAATTTGCAATATAAATTTTTATCAGCCTTCTAAAATGATACTGAATTTTAAAACACGAAAGTTTATAAGAATGATACAATTTTAGCCAAAATCCAGACTGAATTTAATGCCAAATTTGTTTTTTTCATTCAGGATAAGTAACTACTGCTAATTATAGAAATTATAATGATTAATAACACTCTATTGTTTATTTTCAATTTATATATTAACCCTTTTCTGCTAATTGAGTGACAAATGTCATCAAATCAAATTCTGAATGATTAATCAAGAAAAAAAAGTACATAATCTTGGGATCTATTATTTGTACTTAAAAGCACACACACACACACACACACACACACACACACACACACACACACACACACACACACACACACAAAGGATGTGACGGATAAATTATCTAAAATCCACAAAAATGAAAATAATATATACATTTCATTTTAACAAATATATTTATCAAAATTACAGAAAAATATTTTGAAATATTAAAATGTAAATTTATAAAATCACCATTCGCTTCAACCACGGCTCCAGATGATTTTGGAATCTCCTGCATCTCTTCTGGATGGTTTTCTTGTTTAAGTGAGTGTATGCTGCTATAGTCCTTGCTTTCAGTTCATCTTTGGGGATACAAGAAGTTTCATTGGTCTCTTGCTTAACTTTGTCCTGTACATAATATTCATGAAAGTAGTAGTCTGGGGAGTTAGGTGGCCAGATGTAAGGGGGGGGGATATGGTTGCAAGAATTGTCTGACAGCCATGACTGGGTACTTCTGCTTGTTTGGTATGGTGCAGAGTCATGTTACTTGATATAGGACTTTCCAACAGACACCTCTTGACAATGGGCAGTACTACCTCCTCAAGATACTTGATGTAGGCACTCATGTTCAGTCTCACCAACAAATTTGGAAGTTCTTTTCTTATCAGAATGATCAGAGTGAGTTTTCTTAGCAGCAGTAACTTCATAACCATCAACAAACTCATCCAATTCTTTCTAAATCCTCTGTACTGTCCTCAGATTTACAGCCAAACACTGAATTTTTTTATTGGAGCTTCTGGCATGAATACTAAGTAGTACAGTATGCCATTTTCAAAATTCTAGCAGAGTGAATTGTATAATGATGGTCTTTTTCACACAGATGATGCCCAACTGACCCTATTATATGGTGCAGTTGACAAAATAAAAAACAAGCTGTTTTTTTTTGTATTTATTACCAATCTATCTATCTATCTATCTATCTATCTATCTATACATATATATATATATATATATATATATATGATGTACTAATTAGATGTGTTATGTAATAGTTAAATCGAACAAATTTAATTTTTTTAATGTTATTTTTCCCCATGTACTTCTTAATGTTGATATATATATATATATATATATATATATATATATATATATATATGAGGTGTATCTAAGCTGAAAAAATTTTTTTCAAATATGTTTGGTTAAATAATACTGACAAATTCGGTCTATCAAATTTTTCATAAACTTTTCTTAATTTCTGAATTAAATGTTTTATGCAATTGTTAAATTTACCAATTTAAAAATTTTTTTCTCAAGTACTTTCCAATGTTGCTACATATATACATATATAAATAGACTTGCATTATTATTTGCATATTCAGACTAAAAATGTTTTTTTGAATATATATAAATTACAAAGACATTTATGAGAATACTTTCATATATAATCAAAGGAATAATTTTCTTGTGTATACTATCATAGGCACATTTCTGTGTGCCTTTGGTACATACATTTCAGCTATTGAAGTGTGTACTAGTATGTACACAGTCATACATACAGAGACACACATGTTTTATTACCACTAGCACTCACTCTGTGATAGTTTATATATATATATATATATATATATATATATATATATATATATATATCAGCATGCAGTGTGGGTATAGAAGAATCCAAAGGTGTATCCTGTGCATACAGTGGTAGGATAACTCTCTAAGAGAGCTCTAAATATATATGTATATAAATACATACAGAGCAAATACAAGAAAAATTAAGGTAGACACATTATTTCATCATCAATCGGAAGTATGGGCCTATTTCAAGCAAACCATCATCAGCTTCTGTCTTTATTTTACAAAGGATTTTACATGATTTTTATATATATATATATATATATATATATATATATATATATGAGTTTCAATAGAATATGAATATAATATCTTCATCCAGATGTAAAAAATGGGTTATTGATAATACAATCATTATTAATAAAAATAAAAAAAGCCAACACTTCACAGCATCAGCTATGAACATGGCCAGAATGTGATGACCATGTTTGGAAAATAAGATGTTCCTTTAACTCTAGATACATACATAAAACAATCCATATATTCAGTTGAAAGTTAAAATAAAATCTTCCTTAGTAATGACTACAAGAACAGCTGAAATCACTTTGACTTACAGAACATTCAAACAACTTCTACATAATTTACGTCCAGAAAAGAAAAAAGTATTGGCAAAAAATGAAATAAAAATCTTAACCATAGTGCCTTGTCAGTTGTTTTTAATGAAACTTGTATAAAAGAGCAATTTCAGCCCAAACACACACACACACACACACACACACACACACACACACACACACATATATATATAAGCAGAAAAAAATTTTGAATATACAAAGAATCACAGATACATGTAAATATAAGTGAAACATTGAACATTCTTTCTTTTCTATTGATTAAAATTATTTTTTTCTATTAAATTACTTTCAAGCTTTATTTTTGTCTTATCTGCTAATAAAGTGGGTACTGACAGATTTCACAATAAGTGGCTTAATAGAATTAAAAAAAAAACGGGATGAATACAAATTAAAATGACTTCATGAAAAATGATTATTAAAGGTGTTAGAAAATAAAAAAATAAAATAAACATTCATAAGTAAAAAAACAACTGGTTTTAAACAAGTGACAAATAACACTTTTGCCCGACTGACGATGGTATGTTACTGAAATTACTTATATCGAAACTTGTAAGCTTTCGTCTTTTCCAATAATGCTGATATGAACTTGCCTAGTTTAGGGACCAACATTTTCTATAGAATGTGCATGACATACAAGCCTGTAAGAAAGTCAAAAGAAACAGGAAACTGTTTTATATACATAGGTTTTAAGTTGTTAGTTGCTTAACACAAGAAAATATATTAAGAAAAGTGTTAATACAATTGGGTTTTTTTTTTTGCCTTTCATTACAAAACAACAGAAACTTATGTTGAAATTCTCTTAATGACACTTTTGAAAACAAAGTTAAATAATAACCAAAAAAATATTTAATAGAAAATAAACTGAGGTAAATACCAAAATACTTATGTTTACTAAAACAATAAAAAAAGAAAAAGAAAACAAATGGAAATGAAATGAAAAGACACCAGAAAAAACTAAACAGTAATTAAAATTCTTAAATTTAAAAACATGTAGATATCTTTATTCTTGCATCTTTCGTTACTCATAGTATTGTTAACCAAAACAAGGAAACAAGCTTGAGACGCACTAACCTGTGTGATGAATCCTCAGGAGTCCACAGTGGGATGTGTTCCGATGAAGAATACTACTGCTCTTGTGTGACAGCATTATTAGATATATGTGCGTATGTCTGTGTACATGAACCCAGGTCTACCAGAGCATGTTATGCCAGGGTTTGTGAATGCAAGCATGAGCATGCGCCTCTGTGAACGTAAGCTTGACTACATTCATGTATATGCCCCTGAATGAGGAGTAGGAGGGAAGGTGGAGCGGAAGGATACACAAGTACGCATAGGTTTAGCAAATGCTTACATATTAGCCTGTGTGAGAGTGTGTGTGTGTGTTTGTCTGTGTGTGTGCACTTCTGTGTGAGAAAGAGGCCTGCTGTCCTATTAAGTGTGTTGTGTGAGCAATGGCTGCTTCAGCCACTGATTAGCTGATATGCTTCACCAGGAATGGAGACACAGGCAACCTGCCCCTTTGCCCTGCCCCTTTGCTCTCTGCTCTTGGGAGAGTGTGGGTGGGGAGTGAAAATAAAATAAGAATAAAAAGAGAAGCAAAAGAAAGCAGTATAAAAATATAAAATGAGAAAAAAGTGAAATAAATAAAAACCTAGAATCACCTAATTTATCGCTAGGTATTGATCCTGCCTGTCTTTTTTCCTCCCACTTTCACTACCCTAGCATATCTATCAATCTATCTATATTTACTTTTATATATATATAAACAGTGGTCTTCATTATATATGTATATCTATATGCATGAATATATATGTGTATGTGTATATATATATATATATATAAATATATATATGCATACATGTATATATGTATGCATATATGTATATATATGTATGCATGAATACATATATATATATATTTATGTATATTTGCACATATATATGCTCAACTGAATATATATTTTAAAAACTCCACCTATATATATGTCTTATATATACATCATTATATAAATATAAACAAATATATATATATGTTTCAAAATGATGGACATGAATTTTAAATTTATATATATATATATATATATATATATATATATATATATATATATATATATATGTGTGTGTGTGTGTGTGTGTGTGTGTGTGTGTGTGTGTGTGTGTGTGTGTGTGTGTGATGTCAGAGGGCACTGAAAAGTTCTCAGCATGACCGAAAGATGTTTATGTCACAAATTTATGATGTTTGGTTATATTTAAGAAGAAAGTGTGACTTTTTAGTACCCTCTGTTTTTATATATATATATATATATATATATATATATATTATGTGGGAGAGAACATATATAAATTCATCTGCATTTATGTCTTTGATGCATATTAAAGGATCTACTCTCTTTCTGAAATTTCTTTCCTTCTTTGCCTTTGAGTAAAATTTATTCTTTTTTATAATTAGGGGATGAGTAGAACAACTGGGTGGTTGTGTCAGGCACAGGGTTTAGAATGAGGGAGGGAAAGAAAGGGATTTTTCTTTTTTTCTGCTCACTGTGACACTGAGTCATTTTCCGGACCCTGGACTGTGCATCCTTTCACCCCATACCCACCTATGCAGCTACTCATCCCCAGCCACCCCACCTTCATTTTAACATCTGCATGTTTATCCATGAATACACAACTTTGTGTACAACTTCTGGAATACAAATGGCTTGGGTTATCTGAGAACGAAGGAAAATAAAAGAAAGTGAAGTAAGACAGAAAATGAAATGAAGAAATAAAAATAAAAAAAATGTAAAAAAATAAAATCGATGCAGTATGTGTATGTGTAAGTGTGTGTGCATGTGTGTGTGTGTACATGTGTTCCTTTGTGAGAATGAACAATTTGGAAGTAAGGAATTCTTGGAAAGAATAATAAAAGACAAAAAGTACCAAAGACAAAGAAACTGAGAAATATAAAATAAAATAAAAAATGAAAATAAAATAACTAAAAAAGAAAAAGGAAAAATAAAAATAAAGGAAAAGTCCTTCAATGATTGTTGCCTTTCTCAAGGAAATCAATATAATTTATTCCCATTTGCAAAAATTATAGTTCGAAGTATTACTCCTGGAATGAAAAATGAAGTACATTGAAGGTTATTTTATCTAGAAAAATCAATGTTTAGGTTTTTCGCAGGGAAAAATCGATGTTGGTTTGTGTGTATGTGTATGTGTAAGTGTGTGTGGGGGAGGGAGAGTTTTACAGGGACACAAGTCATTGGCTTTTCAACTTGGCAATAAATGATTTATCAACCTCAGTCCCCATGAACACCTTTCTTTATTTGATTCCTTTTAATTTCATTCTTTTCACCCCTACATTCCAAAAATTTTTTATTACTTTTATTTTTATGTTAATCTTTTCACTTGATTTATTCTATCATCCAATAATATGAACTAGAAACTCAAGAATTTGTTCAGAAACTAATATCGCCATCATTTGACCATTTCTAATCAGTTCAAAGAAAGTTTCAGTCCAATATAGAGATCACTGCAACGGTGTTTTTATGAAATAGTCTTGATAAAGTGTTAAGATATATTGCTTTTTACCCCTCCCTGCTATGGGTTAAATAATAAGACTTCTCTCATTAAATTTTTTCTTCTAAGTACCGTGTCCCTTCAAGACGTAGGTGATTGTCACCTTCCACATCTCCCTATTCTTTATTGCTCTTAACACCTCTTCTCATGTTACTCCTCCCAAACCCTGCTCTGCCATCCATTTACTCAAGTCTATCAAGTATGTCACACGTTGCTTTCCCCTGTCTCTCTTTCTCTCTATCCTTCCCATGAGTATCAAGCCCTTCTTCCTCATTACACATCCCAGAAACTTCAGCCATTGTTAAGTACCAGTTTCTTTTTTGTTTCCATTCTCTCCAAAACCTCATCATTGCTCACATGTTTGGTCCATGGTATCCTCAGCATCCTTCTGTAGAACCACATTTCTATGAAATTCTCAATAAAATCCAAAGAAGTATCTTTAATGTTATTGGACCTGACCTGACATCTTAATTTCAATCACCCTGACAAGGCCTCCCTCTGTCTTTTCTATAAACATTTTCATGGCAATCGTTCTAACAAGCTCTCCTCCTTGTATCTCATCTGCATAAATTTAAGTGTACTGCTTGATTGGCAACTAGGTCTCATTGTTTTACTGTTGACATAGCTAGATGTAACTGTAAGTTTTGTTCTAACAGTTTCTGCTCTTATACTTCTCACCTGTGGAACTCTATTTTGTTATTTTGCACCTCTGTCACCTCTAGACTTCAAAAATTTAGAGGCTGGGATTGAAACCAGTTGGTCATTTTTCTTTTTTTTAATTTTTTATTGTTCATCTTGTTTTCTTCCACAATGCCTGTAAGTATTAAATTTCATTTATTTCTGGCATTAACACGGTTTTGTACTACTAATAATTTATATATATATATAATAATAATTTCACTTCAAGCATGACAATAAGTACACAAGGGGTTGCCAAGTGTTAGAGAATAAGAAAAGAAAAAAAAACTATTCATGAGTGAATTAAATAAATCATTTAATGTGACAAGTTATGGTTAGTAGAAAAAATAAGTATACTTCTACTTTTTGTAATTTTTGATTTTTAATCATTTCACCCAAACCAAAGCAATAAAGCCACTGAGACACAAGTGTGAGAGAATATGAGAAAAAGAAAACTAAGGAGAAATAAAAAAGCAGGAATTAAGAAGATAACAATTGATATTTCATTTAAATTTTTGAAGCTTAAAGTTGACTGGAAAGAGAGTCTCACAAGTAAAAATTTTGAGAGAAGAAACTGTTAGCATAGAACTTACAGTTACATCTAAACATTTTAGCTATAAAATGATGAAACCTTGTCGTCACTTTAGTACTGTGCTTAAATTCATCAAATCTAACTACCATAGAGGGAAATATTTATATAAAAGGCACAGGTAATTTACTTTATGGGGTGGAAAAGTGACTGAAACTAAGATGTCTGGTCAGGACCAATAACATTGCAGATTCTTCTTCAGATTTTATCAAGAATCTTTAAATATATAGCAAAAACCCCAGACCAGATGTGGCAGCAATATTCAATTAATGAATGAATGGTAGGCATATAAATATCTAAGATAACATGGCACAATGAACTAAATTTAATCACAGTAGACTAAGCGATTGATCCAATATAACTTTTGCATTTCATGACAGTGGAAGATATTAGCCCAATGTGTCATGCCCCTGGAGTTTAGCTTCATGCTAATGGAAGGCAAAATGGGTTCTTTTACATGATTAAAAGTGAGCAATATGTTTTGGAGGGATTAAAATATGCAAGGCATACCTTACTCCAGTTGACAACAGTATTAAATTGAAAACACATTTACTGATGTTGATTTTTTTCATTGACATTGTGTTTGCTCAATGCAAAACTGTAATAGTGCTAATTAGTTTGAAGTAGCAACATCTTAATTTCTTTTCAAGTCTAATTCAACATCACTGATTTCAGTCTGAAACTAGCATTTCTATTCTCTTAGGTAGGGTAGAAGTCCATTCTCTAAGGTAAGTTCAAAGTTCACTCTCTAAGGTAGGTTTGAAGTTCATTCTCTAAGAAAGGTTCAAAGTCTATTCTCAAAAGTAGGTTCAAAATTAATTCTCTAAGGTAAGTTCAAAGTCTATCCTTTATGGTTCAGAGTCTATTCTCTAAGGTAAGTTCAAAGTTCACTCTCTAAGGTAGGTTCATTCTCTAAGAAAAGTCTATTCTCAAAAGTAGGTTCAAAATTAATTCTCTAAGGTAAGTTCAAAGTCTATTCTTTATGGTTCAGAGTCTATTCTCTAAGGTAAGTTGTAAGTCCACTCTCTAAGAAATGTTCAAATTCTGTTCTCTAAGATAGGTTTAAGTCCATTCTTGCAGGTAAGTTCAAAGTTCATTCTCTCAGGTTGGTTCTTGAAGGTTGTTCTGAATGGTCAGTTTTATATTGAAGCTATTGCTAAGTTTGATGCTAAGAAAAGTAGTTCACTGTATCATGTCAGACAAGCTTTCTTCTCAAATGCATCTTACATATTTATACGTCTACTATTCATCCATACATTGAATACTGATACCATTTCTGGTTTGGTGCTCCAGCTATATATCTTGAAATTCTTGATAAATGCCAAAGAAGGGTCTGTAATGGTATCAATCCTGACCTGGCATCCAGCATTTGTCACTTTTCCGCCGCCTTGATATGGATTCCCCTTCCTTTTCTATAAATATTTTTATGACAGTTATTTTCCTTGGTATCTCAACTGCATGAAGTTAAGCATATTACTAGATTGGCAAATAGGTCACATTGTTTTACTGTTGAAATAGCTATATGTAATTGTATGCTCTATTTTAGTATTGACTTTTCTCACACTGCTTACCTGTTGAACACTCTTCTGGTTTTTTGCTTTCTTTCCACTTACAACCTTCAAAAATTTAAATGTAACACCAATAGCAATCTATTGTTTCCTGAAATCTATTATTTTTGTCCTTTATCCTCATGAAGAGATCACTAGATTGTTATGTGATGTCAATTCTTCAATGCGGCAATTAATGCTGGACAATATCATTGAAGATGAGGAAAAAACTTGAAGCAGTAGAAATGTGGTTCTATAGAAGGATGCTGCCGATATCGTGGACCGAGCATGTGAGCAATGATGAGGTGTTGGAAAGAATGGAAATGAAAAGAAAATTAATAGTAAGCATCAGGAAGAGACAACTGAAGTTCCTGTGACATGCAATGAGGAAGGAGGGCTTGGAGAACCTGATACTGACAGGCCAGATAGAAGAGAAAAAAGACAGAGGAAGGCACTGGATAACATATTTGAAGGGCCTGCTCAAGTGGATGACAGAACAAGGGTTGCAAGGTGTAACAGGAGAAAACATACTAAGAGCTACCAGGGATAGGGAGACATGGAGAACCATGATCGCCTACATCCTGAAAGGACAAAGCACATAGAAGAAGATCCTCATGAATACTTCTCATTCTCTTTCACTCTTTGTAATCTCTTGCATCTTAGCGTCATTATCACCTTGAAATGATTTAAAAAATCTTTAGTAAATATCAAAACAGAAGATACTACTGTTTATGGACACATTTCCAAAAACCAAGATGGTGGAGCCTTGCAGCTGATCTCCCTTATGAATGAGCTTATGGCCATATCTTGTTGAATATACTGGTTCTCGCTCGATCACCGAATTTAAGCAACGTTGAGCCTGGTCAGTACGGAGATGGATGACCACTTGGAAATACCAGGTACTGTAAGCGTATAGTTACAGATGTGTGTTGTGGTGCAGTGGATATCGACTCGGAAAGAGAAATCGGTGAGCCGAGTTTGAATTCCAATTAAATACTCTGCATTCACTTAAGCACTGTTACCTTTGGGAAAGGTATTAATCCTTCCCTCCAGTTAGGGGTTAAATAACAGGGTAGGACTTGGAGACCCTGTCCTCTTAAAACAACTCCCAATGACTCTTGATACTCGAAAAAGAAAAAAGTATTACTAGACACAAAACTTATATAAAAACAACAATAAATTGTTGAAAGAAAAAGGTATTACCAGCAATCAATAAATAAAAATTTAGTTAGCAATAAATGACCCGCCAAGGTTGATATGCCATAAAAACAACCAACCAACCAACCAACCAACCAACCAACCAACCAACCAACCAACCTTATGAACGACCAAGCTCCAACAGCTCAATGAAAAAATTGGTTTGTAACTTTCAATAACTTGAAAACTAAGTTAGCATCATTTTATCATCAACATTCTGATCCTTAGTTTTCTCCAGTTATGATGAATGATATGATAATAAGGCTCCATGATTTGAATGTCAACTGGGTCTCAATTTCACTAATATAATTTCAATTTAATGATATAATGATAAGGCTCTGTGAATGTCAACTGGGTCTCAATTTTACTCCAGACCTTGACTGGAACTGTTCATCATATATAAAATCCATTGCTAAAGATGATTAAAAAATGGTAAGATCATTCTATCACTCCAGGAAGTATCTGAGTCCTTCTGTCATGATTTACCTTTGCAAGAGTCAGATTAGATCCAAAATAGAGTATTATTGCCATGTTTGTGCTGAAGTTTCTCTGTCCTTGATTTTTAGCTTTGATAGAGTTCAAAACCATTTATTCAGTCTTGTGTATGAACATTTACTTTTCGTTCCGCAACCTCTTACCTAAAGATGCCATGTTGCAAGTCTATCACTATTCTGCTGCTGACAAATGTTCAGATGAGCACTACATTCTTTAGTTCTACCAGTTCAGACCTTTACAGCTAAGACCTACCATGCTACATCCACAGAGTTAAATCACCCTTATTTTCTCCATATTCCAAATGTAAAGAGAAAGTTCAACTGAAACAGCTTTTTTCCCAAAACCGCCACATTGTGGACCAAACTCCTGCATGGGTGCTTTCCTGAACACTTTAATCTTGACCTCTAACAGATTCAATTGTTATCTATCATCCTTATCCTCATAATCTTTACTTCCTATCACCTTCTCTTCCATTCATATCCCACACCTCATTCATCATTAACCTTTTGATTATAACCCTCAATCTCGAGTAACTCTTGTGTCTTGTTTTGAGTAAAATTTAGTCAACAATTATGGTTCTCGAAGATACCACTGGGATCATGTTTATCTGGAAATTTTAGCTTGAACTCTTGAAAATTATCTGGACCATTTTCTTATATACATATATATATAAGAAAATGGTCCAGATATTTAAGCTCTCACACCTTGATTGAACACTATGGAGGAATGGCATATTTTATAAAAACAGTAGCTACTCACGCATCTACGCATCGTTCATTCATCAATGAATTTGAACACTTTCGGCTACTGGCGTGTGTTTATATTGTATATAACATGCTAAAGTCCTCCTTCCTCTACCAAGCGCCCATAGCTCAGAGGTAGAATTGCCAACTGATGTCAATTTGGTTGAGTTTCAATCCTGGCTAGAAGCAATTGGATGTCTAACCATACTGATGAGCTGTGATACAGCAAAACAGATCTGTTTGCAAATGACTATATATATATATATATATATATATATATATATATATATATATATATATATTAGGTGCGATGGATAAATTGTCGCCATTTTATATTTTTAATTCTGCACATGCATGCATGTTGTTTGTTTTTGATTTTGTTGGCTGCACAGTATATTAGGGTAAGATAGACACTGTATGCGAGAAAGCTAGCACCATAACAATTCCCTCTGCCAGAAATTCAGAACTGACATGCAGTACTGCTTGGCATTCACATGAGAAGCTGCAATATGAACTATTCAGAGTGTTTCTGTATTAATCTAAGGACAATTCCGAGGATTCAGAAAGTGTTGGATGAATCTAGTGATGATTAATTACAAAGGTTACAGCAGCTCAAAAAACTAACACTGACCATAATGATAAAAACAGAACACCAGAACTTGTTGGTGAAGGCCTCAAAGTCAACCCAGGTGCCTACATCAAGTGTCTGGCAATAGGACTCTGCACCTTACCACACAATCAGAAGAACCCAGTCATGGCTGTCAGACAATTTCTGCAACCACATTACCCCTTACATTTAGCAACTTAACTCCCCAGAATGCAACCCCCTTGATTATTATATGTGGGACACAGTTTAGTGAGAGACCAAGAAAACTCCTTGTAACACCAAAGATGAGCTGAAAGCAATCATTATGGCAGCATTCTCCAACTTAAACAATGGAGTCTGTCTAGATGAATTGCAAGAAATTTCAAAGTCATCTGGAGACCATGGTTGAAGCAATTGTAATTTATTGAATAAATTTACACTTTAGTATTTCAAGATATTTTCGTATAGTTTTGGTAAATATATCTGCTAAAATGAGACGTCAGTGTTATTTTCATTTTTGCATAATTTAGATGACAATTTATGCATTTCACCATCTAGATATAAATTTTTTCAAACCAACTTTTTCAGCTACTAAGAAGTAAGTTTTACAGCAATTCTACCAATACTTCAATAATAATTTTCAGCAGACATGGATCTTTGGGACCGTGATGAGACATGATGTCAAAAGAACATTTTTTTTAAAACACTGCTTTTTTAACTAACTTCACTCTTTAGCAATGTTTATTGTTTAAAAAAAAATGATGATTAGAAATGTAATAAAACATAAGCATTTGAAAGTGAATTTATATATTTTCTTTGTTCTTGAGAATTTACAACACAAACAATAAATATTTATTTGTTTACACCATTTATATATATTGTTTACTAGAATGTTTAGCAAAACATCGGCGACTTGCTAATCAATTCAAACTTTATAAAATAGTAAATAAATAAAGATTTTCTTGTAGTTGGTTCAGGCAGTTAATTGTCATATGTGATACATGCTTGGATAATCATGTCTCTTTTGAGACATGACTAACTTGGCAGAAGATTTTTCCACAGTAGATTGTTGTTATTTTTTGTGGTAGATTGATTGGCATAGTTTTTAAAATAAAAATCATCAAAAATGTTTTTTTTATTGAAATACAGTTAATGACTCTTTCACAATGAACACCTTTAGCAAGTTTTGCATGAAGTCATTATCATATTTTGTAATGATTCAGTCAGGTAAGGGCCATATATTGATACATTCTTGGGTGCTTTTGATCCATGACTGACTAGGTAGAAAATTTTCTTGCAGTAGGTTGCAATTTCTTTCCGCAGTAGACTGGTTGCCAACCAAGGCTATAGGACCCAATCTGTCCTACTATTCAACCCATAGCTGAAGAGAGAAGAGATAGATTAATACCTTTCCCAAGGATATTTGTGCATAAGAGAATGAACTTGACTGGAATTCAAACTCTGCTCTACGAATTCTCATTCTGAGGTGATATCCATTACACCACAATGTACAAAGTTGGTTCACATATTTTAATAATCTATTAAATATTTATAAATCTATGAATAAAATATTGTTTTTATATTTGTTTCTTTTTAAATTGGTAAATGATAAATATTACATTGCGTTAGTAGTTTTAATAGAATTGTATCAGTTTTTAGAATGTTGCAAATATAAAATTATTCTTGTAAATAAACAATCTAATAAACAGTGTTTTATATTTTTGTTTTATATTCTCAGCAATATAAAAAATATATAAATTTGCTTTTATCATATGTTTAGGCATTTTTACAATAAATTCTAATTTAATTTAAATTCCAATTTCAATCATTCCTTTTTAAAACAATAAGCTTGACTGAGGAGAAAAGGTAGTTAAAATAACAACAGAATTAAAGGAAAAATGCTCTTTTGACACCCCATTTTATGACAAATACAAAAGTGCACGTCCGCCATTTTTTTTTCTTTTTAATTTTTACATATGAAAAATTGAGTTTACTTGAATTTCTGGGGTTTAATCCAACTACCATCATCTTAAAAGAACCATCTTTGATGCTATCTTCAATATTCAACCCAGTGAATACTGTTTATGTTAACAATGAAACTGAACTTTAGAATCAAAATTCCTATGTGCATAAGATGCCATGCCATTGTTAGAAAGTGAAGTATTCATCATAATCCCTTAATGGGTATTTCTTGAATCATATTTTATGCATTAATGTACATACCTCATCATATGTATGTATATATTGAACACTGTTTCTCAGCGATGCACTGGCTTTCTATTCTTTAATCAATCTATCTTTCAATTTATCCTTTTAACTCATGCATTTCATCTTTGTTACTACTTCCTTCTACATCTGTGCCTTTATAATTCTCACATCTTATGAACTGAAAAATAAATCTTTATCTATTTCTGTCTATATTTCTGAGATGAAATATTGTAACGATTTACACTATTTACATTTCTCGGTCAGTTTTCCTCATCTTTTTTGTCATATTCACAATATTTCAATTGTTGTACACTCCAGACTCCTTCAGAATTTCTCTATATTTCTGAAATGAGGTATTGTAACTATTAGGCTGTCCCAAAAGTTCGTAAACACTTGCAAAAAATTCAAATTTTACTCGCCAAGTAATCTAAGGTTACCAGAAAAGACTTGCAAAAAATTCAAATTTTACTCGCAAAAACAACAAAAATTATTGCTCAAAATAAAGACCATCATTTTCCAAAACATTCTGCCATCGATCTGCAAGCTTTCAGATCAGGACAAAGTAACATTCAACCAGCTTCGAATCAAAGAATTCTTGACATGCTTCCTTGACTTCATCAAATGAGTCGAATCGGCGGCCCTTCAGAAAGTGTTGCATTGAGCAGAAAAGCCGTAATCTGATGGAGCACAGCCAGGACTGTAGGCTGGATGTGGCAGAACCTCAATGCCGTCCAGCTTTTCAAACTTGTCTTTTGTCTTCCTGGTGGTGCGTGGCTTGGCATTGTCTTGCTGCATCAAAGCGCGCTTTCGGTTGATCACAGCCAGATACTTTTGCTTCAACTTTTCGTAGACCCGCTCAAGTTGCTGACAGCAAAGTTCAGCACTGATGGCACGACCATTCAGAACCAACTCAAAATGCATGATTCTTTCAAAGTTCCACCAAACACACAACATGACTTTCTTGTTGAATCGATCTTGTTTTGGACCGACAGTGTCTCTTGCCCTTTCTGAATCCATCACTTATCTCGATTGTGCTGGACCAGATAGACCCATTTCGCAAGTGTTTACGAACTTTTGGGACAACCTAATAGTTACACTGTAACATTGTTGGGACAGTTGTTCTCATATTTTTTGTCATATTCACATTTTTGCCATTGTATGCACTGGCTTCCTCCAGTATCTGTCCATATTTTTTAAATGAAGCATTGTAGCTATTTACACTATTTACATTGCTCGGACAGTTGTCCTCGTCTTTCTTGTCTTATTCACAGCATTTCGGCTCTTATATGCTCTGGCTTCCTTCAAAATCTGTCTATATTTCTGAGATGAAGTATTTTAACTCTTTACGCTATTTACATTGTTTGAACTTTTGTCCTCATTTTTACTGCCACATTCCTGACGTTTTGGCTATTGTACGCTCCAGCCTTATTCAAGTAATATTTCTTAAATTTTCAAACTGAAACCTTAATTTAGTCCATGAGGGTACATCGCTCTAATTTTAAGTACCATGCCTTTAGATATTTCAGTTTTTAGTTAATTCTTCAAGTTTTTGGTTCTCTGCACTGATTGAACTTATAGCTCTTTGGGTTAAGTCACATTTTAGAACAATCAACCAATGCTTTCATTCACTGAACCAGATGTTCTTACCTACTTGCATTGTTTTTTTGAGATCTACTAAGTTTAAATAATTAAAGTACAGAATTAAATAGGAGGAAACATCAGGGTAAGAATATGGGATGTCAGTTTTTAAAGTGACAGGAGCTTATAAGTCTGACTAGAAAACCTGCATTCAATATCTTGACAATTTGCAAACGCAAAATATCAGGCAATTGAACTTGGTTTTCTTGTTCATTCATGTCTTAGATTTCTAAAACATATCATGAGGGATGCAGTTAGTGTATTCAAGATGCTATTGAGAGGGCAGTAATTAAAAATGCTTTAATGATTATATCTATCTATCTATCTATCTATCTATCTATCACCATGAATTTATCTTATATTCTCTAAATAAATAATTTTCACAATTTATTTTATCCCTTGTTTCCTGTTTAGGATGCAGTTTCCGGTTTTCTCTTTTCCAATCTTCTCACTTTATTTTTTTTCTTTTCAATTGGAGTAGATAGACTAAACTATCACCCAGTTCATACTCCACCCACATCTATTGAACAGGTGAAGAGGCTCATCCCTTGTTTCCTGTTTAGGATGCGGTTTCTGGTTTTCACTTTTCCAATCTTCTCACTCCTATGTAGCCCCCTGCACATCAGTGGCATTACTCGGGGTGATATGATTAAAAACAAAAATATATATATATATACAATAAAACAAATTCTGATGTTCAAATTCATTGTATGGCCATTTCTGCAAGAAATTTCTATGAGAAATTCCTCATATCATCAGCAATGAATTCTTTATTACAAAAAGCCAAATGAAAAAATGAACAAAGATATTTTACCGGTGGAAGTTCAAAAAAAATATTCATCACAGAAAATTAAAGGGATGGGATTAATAAGAAAGTAGACAAAAATCAATGTCTATTTTTATATTTTTTGAAAACCCCTACTTCTTAACTGAGTCAAGAGTTGAAAGTTGAAATTTAGTCTTGTCTGCTCAAAAGAAATGGTAGTGGGAAGAATAAAAAACAAAGGGAGGAAGTAATAGGTATAAAGTAAAAACTTTTTTCCTTTTTTTGACAAGGAAGTAAGCTAAGAAAAGAAAACAGAAAAAGAAAAAAAAATCTATTTCCATAGAAAGTGTTAACAATCTTGTTGAAAAATAAATCATTGTGGTTTTTGGTTTAAATAAATGGGATGAAGCTTATAGAAAAAAATTTTGGGGGAACTTATATATATATATATATATATATGTTATTATGCAACCTAGGTTTCTACCATGAGTGGTGTCTTCAGGCGATTTTCAATATTGAAAATTGCCTGAAGACACCACTCATGTTAGAAACCTAGGTTGTGCAATAACTTGTTTACAGGTGGAAAATATTCAAAAGTTCGACAATATAAGTGTATTGAACACTTTTTAATACAAATGTACACTTGTCTAATTTTATTATGACCAAAAACTAAGTAATTAAACAATCATATATATATATATATATATATATATATATATATATATATATGTATATATATATATATATATAATAATAATAATAATAATAATAATTAACTAGACTCCATAAGTTTACCCTAATCTAAACCTTCGAAAAAATGTTAACAAACAGAACCTAAATCCGTTAAAATCCGGCATACTATTATGTCAGATAATGGGGGAGAAAAAAAGAAACCCGTGGAACAAGAACAAACTGTCAAGTTTCTGCAGTAAAGAAAAAAAACCCAAACGGAACCTAAACACTAGAAAAAGTGCTCAATACGAAAGTAAGAAAATACAATAGTAGAGCAAAAACACAAAAAAATCTAAAGCAAGCCACAACGGATCGTCAGGGAATGAGGCTGAAGTACTTAAGACATCTAGCAAATAAATAGATTTTCAAAAAGAGAAGGAAAAACCATACCAACACAAAGATAGGGGGGTGCAAACTTTATTAGAAAAATAATATATTATATATATATATTGACTGTATATATATATATTGATATATAATTATTGTTAATCAGTTTTTGATCATAATTAAATTAGACCATTATACAGTTGTATTAAAAGTGCTCAAATACATATATAACATAGAGTTTTGAATTTTTTTCATTTGAAAACTAGTTATTTCCCTTGGTTTCAACCTGTTCAGTACCTTCAGGTGATTTATAATAACTGATTTTCCAACATTTTCAAATGTACAACAGGAATTTTTATAAACATGCAATTGGAAGTTTGAAATAACTGAAATTTCTAAATTAAGGAGGGGTTTCTTAAGGATCGTGAGCACTTTCAGCCAGATTTGTATGGTCCTAAAATGTAATTTTTTGGGGTGATTACATCTAAACATTATTTGTGATCTTTCATTCTTTTGTATTGTAAATAATAAAATGGCTAACTTTTCTTCTTTCATTATATATATATATATATATATATATATATATATATATATATATATATATATAAAATGAAGATAAAACATTGAAAGTATTTATTCATTGTAAATAATTTTACTATAAAACTTCATTGCAAATGATTTATCATAGAAATGTGTTACAATCATATTATAACTCTCCTTGTACCTCCCTTATTTAGTTAGTAAGTTATTTATGCAGTATGCCTTGCCATTACCTCAGATAATTAATGGATCATTCCATTTTGATTATGAGGGAAAATGGAAAATGTTATTTTAGAGATTCTGTTTGGTTTCAGTAAGAAAAAGAAAGCACACATAATAATAATAAGAAAGAAAGAAAGAAAGAAAGAAAGAAAGAAAGAAAGAAAGAAAGAATGAAAAAACAATTGAAAGAATGCAAAGGAAAATGAATGGAGAGAAAATAAAGGATGGAATAATGCTTGTGTCAGCTTAATGTCTGCTTCTTCTGCTGTTATTTGCTAAGTTAGCATTACAGCGTACCATTAATTCAGATAAATAAAGAACCATTTCGTTTTGGTTGCGAGGAAAAATAGCAAAATATATGCCAGAGTCACTGTCTGATTTTAATGAAAAAAAGAAGTTAAATGTAAAAATAAAAAATAAAAAAATGGGAGATAGAGGAGGTGATAATGTTCATATGTATTTAATGTCTGCTTGAGTGAAATGAATAAACCATGACAATAGAAATTCCCTTATTTTTTTAATCTTTTTATTTGTGAGTTACATTTATACTTATGATTTTTATTGCAATAATTTATTATAGTTGTTAAGCTCAAATATTTAATCATGGAAAGGAAATTTCGATAGGTATTTTATAGTCCTTGAAATCAAAAAGGGGCTTATGCAGTCGTTAACTTAAGAATTATGATTTGTCAGAAAGTTAAAAAAGAAAACCATTAAAATTTTATGAGTACTGCTAGCATTTTATTAAACTTTCATTTTTTTATTTATATTAATTACATTTCTTGGACTGTTGTCCTCATCTTTGTTGTCATATTTACCTTCAATATCTGTCTATATTTTTGAGATGAGGTATTGTACTTATTTACACTATTTTTCATTGTTTGAACTGTTGTCCTCATCTTTGTTGCCATATTTACCTTAAACTAGTAGTATAGCCCAGGCTTGCTTGAGTGTAATGAAAGCTTTAAAACTAATCCATGGTCCTGGAGCTCAGACTCTTTGGACGTTGGCATGAAAGACTAAAAAGCAATAGTTGTTTCCAGTTAAAATGAAACCGTAGACTGAAAGAAAAATGAATGGATGTAAGTCAAATTTTCATTTCCTGGTATCGATATCAAATAAGTTTTTTCGTCATAAACTGAATTTTGAAGGCTAAATAAGTCCTCTGAGTAAATGGTATCATGGCTGAGATTAAGAACTACAATTATACCTACTTAGAGCCAAACCTGAAGCAAAAACTAAAATAAAAGGGCTGAAAAAATACAGACATACAGGCAGATAAACAGACACACAAACACAAACATCTTGCCTTTTATATATATATATATTATCAATTTTCTGCACTATTGTAGGAACTGCAACCTTGAAACTTCTGAATATCATTTCTTATGTCTTTGTCTATGGGTGTATCAACTTTGATTAAAATTGAACTACTTCATCTATAACCCGATTTTTTTGATTATCAATTTTTGATATTTATCGGGGGTACCTCGACACAAAACCTAGCTAAGAACACTCACAGATGCTTATAGTACAACTGTGTAAATTTTCAAGAAAATTGGTTCAGCCATTTCGTAGTCTATAGGTAATGGACACACACACACACACACACACATACACAAACGCACACACAGAGACAAAGTTCCATTTATAATTAAGTTTAGATTTAGATTTAGATATGTCTATATTTCTGAGATGAGGTATTGTCATTATTTACTTTGTTTACATTGTTTGAACTGTTGTTCTCATTTTTACTGTCATATTCAAGGACATATAGCCCAGTTGATAAAAGTCTTGGTTAGGTCCAGTGATATGTAAGATAGATGAATAATACTTTTCCCTAATATCTGCAGTAGTATCATGGTAGAAGTACATTTTCTAAGATTAAAATTAAAAATTAAATCAAGGGTCAAAAATGTCAAATAAGTAAAAACAATAAATTAATTTATTTATGCTCAGTTTCACTTTAATTATATACAAAAATGATAAAAATGTTATTTTCTTTTAGATTATAGAAATAAACTAAAAATCCAAATAAAATAATTGTTAGGTTTCTTAATTTAATATTTGTTAATAGTATGATGCTCCTTGAAAGCATTCTAATCACAAAGAAGTTGTCACCATTTTTTGCCTGTGAATATGGAACTGTCTTCCAGACTTATTTGCAGGTAAATTCTCTAGTCAATGATATAACCTCATAACTCTTAGAGTTGCTAATTGGCCATTTTATAACTGTAACAAAAAGATAAGGTTTAATAAGAACTAGAAATGACAGGAAATCACCTTCAATTAACTTATGCTTAAATTGGAACAAGTTATTACTCTGTCAGCCATGTTGAAAATGATGTATGTGTCGAGGTCGGATATAAGCACAAACAGTATCTTCATGAATCCTTGGATTGCCAATTAGTTATTTAGACCTAAATCATGAAAGAATGATACTCACATCATTGGTAAATGTTTAAATCAATGTTTTTAAACTCAGGGACACAAAAAAGGACATTATATGGTGAGATGTCTGGTGGGGGACAGAAACAGGCTATCACCAGGGTATTATCAATAGAGAGAACATCAACTTATTAACTAGAGCAGCATGGAACTGTGGATATGTTTTCAACCATGGTATCTGCTGACTATCTAATGAGTGGGTTACCAACTGGTGGCCTACTGATCATCAAAGCTGAATTAAATCAGTTGGTAGATAGAAATTGTGAAAGAGAGAGAAAGAGAGAGAGAGAGATGTGGTGTAGGTAAGATAAATTTTATTCATAAAAATTATAAAATGATATTTTAACTCTTTTAGTTTATAAAAATAAAGACAAAAGAGGAAATAAAATAAATGTTAAATTTCTAAATTTAAATATGTATCTAAGTGGTTCTAATGACATTAAGATACACATGCATGACATTAAGACTCGCAAGATGCATGTACTAAGATTAATGAGAGTTAGGGAATTAGAGAAAAAATAACATTATTAAGGCGAGAGAACAGTAAAATAAAAAATTAAGAAGACGATAGATAATGATTGACATTGATTTTAATTTTTGAAGATCAAATTTGACTGATAAGTAAGAAACCAGAAGAGATCTCTACAAACAAAATATATGAAAGACAAAACTGTTAGCATAGAACTTATGATTAAATCTAGCTAGATCAACTGTAAAATGATGAGACCTAGTTGACAATCTAGTACTGCATTTAAGTTCACGAAGTCTAGGCATCATAGAGAAAAGTTCATTAGAGCAATCACCATGAAAAATATTTGTAAAAAGTTACAGGGAAGCTATGTTATGATGGTAGGAAAGTGGCAGATTCCTGGTCAGTACCAATAAAATTGCAGATTTTTCTTTTTTCTGTTTAAAGATTATTCTATCATGAATCTCTAAATATATAGCAGAAGCACCAAACCAATTGTGGTAGCAATAGTCAAATTATGGACAAATGATAAATTTATAAATATGTCAGGTTAAATAATTTTTTCCCTAATAACTGCAGTAGTGGTAGAAGTGCATTTTCTCACATTGAAAATAAGTTTATATCATATTTTAATTGTTAGATTTGCATCAAATGTTATTGGTCCTAACCCGGGATTTCAGCTTTAGTCACTTTTTCATTGCCTTAATATAGGTTTCCTGCACTTTTTCTATAAATGCTTTCATGATTCTGATTAAGTTTATGAATTTAAGTGTAGTACTAAACTGGTACAAGATCTCTTCATTATAGAATGAAAAAAGTTAGATGTAACTGCAAATTTTATGTTAACAGTTCCTTCTCTTGCACTTTGTCAGATCACTTCAAACAAAGTCAAATACTTTGAGGAATGCCTTCAAGTAAAGTATCTAGACTGCAAAATGTATTTGTTCCTTAGAAAGAATTCTCTTTCCTTTATTTTATTGAATTTCTGTACAAATTCACCCTGCAGGATCACAATGATAATCCAGTGTGTTCCACAATAAATAAGAGATGTCAAATCTGCTGTTATTATTCTTACCATTACTGATGTGGGCTTCCTTCCTAACTTTTTATTTGAAACATCAGTATCATTATTATGTCATTATTTTCTCTTCAAATTATATTCATTTTAGCTGTTGTTATTATGTCCTTATATTGTTATTACATAATTATTTTCTCTTCAAATTATATTCATTTTAGCTGTTGTTATTATGTCCTTATATTGTTATTACATAATTATTTTCTCTTCAAATTATATTCATTTTAGCTGTTGTTATTATGTCCTTATATTGTTATTACATAATTATTTTCTCTTCAAATTATATTCATTTTAGCTGTTGTTATTATGTCCTTATATTGTTATTACATAATTATTTTCTCTTCAAATTATATTCATTTTAGCTGTTGTTATTATGTCCTTATATTGTTATTACATAATTATTTTCTCTTCAAATTATATTCATTTTAGCTGTTGTTATTATGTCCTTATATTGTTATTACATAATTATTTTCTCTTCAAATTATATTCATTTTAGCTGTTGTTATTATGTCCTTATATTGTTATTACATAATTATTTTCTCTTCAAATTATATTCATTTTAGCTGTTGTTATTATGTCCTTATATTGTTATTACATAATTATTTTCTTTTCAGGTTATATTCATCTTAGCTGTTGTTATTATGTCATTATTTTCTCTTCAAGTTATACTTATCTTAGCTGTTGTTGCAGTTAAAAGTTCTTAAGTGATGCAGTTTCTCTTAATTAGTACAGTTCTTTGCTTGTGATTCTGTAGCACCAATTCACAATGTTTGAAGTAGAACCATTTTTGCCAAGAGCCACAAGCTTTCGTTACTCAAAGCTGTTTTTAATCCTTGATCTGAGGAAAAGTTGCATAGAGCTGACACTTTAGATATTTCTGAATCTCCTTGATGTCATGCATGACACAGAATTTTTAAGGATCCCGTTAGCTTTTCAATGTGATTTTTAATTTCTTTGAAAATTTCACTAGAAACAAAGAAGGTAGTATTGGATTGTTATGTAGTGTCAGTTCTTCAATATGGCAGTGAATACTGGACAATATCATTGAAGATTATGGAAAAAAATTGAAACAACTGAAATGTGGTTCTACAGAAGGATGCTGCGGATATAATGGATCAAACATGTGAGCAATGATGAGGTTTTGGAAAGGATGGAAACAAAAAGGAAATTAATACTGAGCATCAGAAAGAAATAGCTAATGTTCCTGAGACATGCAATGAGGAAGGACGGCTTGGAGAACCCGATACTAACAGGCCAGATAGAGGGAAGGAGAGACAGAGGAAAACAGTGTGTAACATACTTAACTGGCCTGATCAGATGGATGGCAAAACAGGGGTTGTGTGGTGTAATAGGAGAAAGCATGCTAAGAGCCACCAGGGATTGGGAGACATTGAAGGCAATGATCACCTATGTCCTGAAAGGACAAGGCACATAGAAAAAGAAAAAGATTATGTCACCAGAATTAGATTGAAAAGAAAAAAAATCAGAGTTGAGTATAACAATTATAATAAGAAAAATTATATATTAAAATCTTGTACATGAACACTTAATAATAAACAATTATTTGGGTGGATCATTCACATGTGTTACATGCTCTCAGATGACAGGTCAGACCTAAATAGAAAGGGAATTATTTTCCATGGGAGAGACTTTGTTGAACTGACTCTTTTCTCTCACACTTTTTTTTGTGGCTTCATTCTATAAGGGAGGTTAAGAAAATATTAATTTCACTTTTGATGGCATGGGTAAACTTCTCAAAGTATATTAAATTGAAGCTTACATTTCAATAATTGAATATTATTAAGTAAATCTGTGGGAAATAAATTTTTTATTTTACATTAAATTTGAACTCAGAAACAGTCTTGAGAACTGTTTCTGTAAACACTTTTATATGAGTTGAATATATGGATCGAAATTCAACAAGATGAATAGAACAAGTGTAGAACAGGTAGGAAAAAGTGTTTTTAATCTAACATGATTCACTTTAATGAGCTTCTTCAGAAATCTTTAAAAGATGAATCACCTTAAAAAAATCACCTTTAAAAAATCATTGAGGAAGCTCATTAAAGTGATACATGTTAGATTAAAGACGCTTTTTTCCTACCTGCTCTTTGCTTATTCTATTCACACTTTTATATTTACTAATATAGATATAGAACCACAAGCAAAGTGATATTACCCCTAGAATGCAGGGTGTTAAAGGGAGTGAAAGTGAATGAGAAGACATTAATGGGGAGGATTGAGGAGAGGGCAATAAAAGAACAGGGTTCAAGAAAATAAAAGATTGACATTGCATTTAAATTTTTGAAGATTGTTGTTATCAGGAAATCAAGGTATCAGATGTGCATTGTGGTGCATAGTGTGCGTTGTGGTGCAGTGGATATTGATTTGGAATGACAAATTGAGTTGCCGAGTTCGAATTCCAGTTGAATTCCTTGCATTCACTTATGCACAAATACCCTTGGGAAAGGTATTAATCCGTCTCTTCTCTCCAGTTATGGGTTAAATAATAAGACAGATTTGGTTCTATAGCCTTTGCTAGCAACCAGTCTACCGCAGAAAGCAATGGCAACTTTCTGCGGGATAATCTAAATCAAAAGAGACATGACTGACTGGGCAGAAGATTATCCCGCAGTAGGTTGCCATTGCTTTCTGCGGTTGACTGGTTGCCGACCAAGCCTATAGAACCCAATCTGTCCTGCTATTTAATCCATAACTGGAAGGAAGAGATTGATTAATACCTTTCCCAAGGGTATTTGACCGTAAGTGAATACAATGGATTCAACTGGAATTCGAACTTGGCTCTCTGGTTTCTCGTTCCGAGCCGATATCCACTGTACCACAAAAAGACATAAGTCATAATGTAGGTAATGATAATCCCTTGTCTCAGAAATAAAATTTAATTCTTTTTTCTATGAATGTTTGTTTTCTATTGATGTTCAAAGGGTTTAAGGAAAAGCTGATATTTCTTCAAGCATCTGTGGAGCCAAATAGTGAAGATTTTGAACACTATTAAATAATAACAAGACAAGATAAATGAGAATAATCTACATTGATAAATTAAATAAAGGACTCAGTTTAATAACTTCATAGTTACTTAATTTTAGATACAGGAGATCAGGGAGAACAATGTTTGGCACTTTCTTCTTCTTCTATAAGCCTTGTTCTTTCAGGACATAGGCAATCATGGCTTTCCATGTCTCCCTGTCCCTGGTAGCTCTTAGCATGCTTTCTTCTGTTATACCAAGCAATCCTCGTTCCATCATCCACCTGCTCAGGCCCTTCAAATATGTTATTCACTGCTTTTCCCTGTCTCTTTTTCTCCCTTTGTGGCCTGTTAGCATCAGGTTCTCCAAGCCCTCCTTCCTCATTGCATGTCCCAGGAACTTTTAGCTGTCTTTACTTGATGCTCAGTATTAATTTCCTTTTTGTTTCCATCCTTTCCAAAACTTCATCATTGCTCACATGCTCAATCCATGATATTTGCAGCATCCTTCTGTAGAACCACATTTCAGTTGCTTCAAGTTTTTCCATCATCTTTGATGATATTGTCCAACATTCACTGCCCTATTGAAGAACTGACATCGTATTGCAATCCAGTACTCATTTTTTTGTTTCTAGTGAAGTTTTCCTGTCTCTTAATACTTTACTCAGCTTCTGGAATGCATCCTTTGACATGTCAATTCACCTTCGGATATCTGTTTTACATTTTCCATCTTCTGTTATAACACTTCCCAGATATTTAAACTTCTGTACTTGCTTGATTTTAGTATCCCCACCTGTATTTGGCATTTTGGGCTGCCTTTTTGCTGATGACCATGCATTTGGGTTTTCTTGCACTTTATTTGTAATCCTTTCTTGTCACTTTCTTCAGCTACCTTCTGTAGGAGGTCTTGTAGTTTCTTTTCTGTGTCTGCTATCAGCACTGTATCATCTGCATACCTTATATTGTTCAAATTGTGGCGAATCCTTGCATAACAACTAGGGTTATCAGAATAGTCTTGTTGTACAAGTTGAATAGATCTGGTGAAAAGACTCATCCTTGTCTTATGGCCCTTTCTATCTTTGTATATTTGCTGAATTCATTACCTGTCCATAGGACCACATTCATAAATTATGATAAATATTCCTAAAAATTCAACTGTCATATTTCCCTGTGTTTCTCTTCATATTTCATACATTTTTCAAAATGACTCTTCTAAGAAATAATTTTTGTTCTTTGAGGAAACCATTTTAATCTTGAGTTTGTGAAACTTACACTCATACAGAGGACATATCAAAGAGATTATTCCTTTCATTCCAGAATTTATAGAATTGGTTGGTCAGTCATTATTTGACTAAGTTTAACAATAAGATTTAAGTTAAAATAAGTTCAAACAACTTTTTTTCTTTAAAAGTAATAAATAAAAAATTGTCAAACTTATTACCATACTTTCATCATTCTTCTTCTGTGTGCTAAAGCTCTTCCTAAAAAAAACATGAACAAACATGGACAACTTTAAATCCACCATATGTGATTTTCTTAAGTTCCAACTTAAACAACAAAACCAACAGGAACTTAAATGGCAAGAGAAGCAACTTGAGCAGCAAAAAAGAATAGAACAACCACAGCAGGATATACAAAAAGAATGAAGGAAATTCAATAACAAACTGAGAAAGAGCAACTTGAAATTCAAAAGCAAGTTGAAAAAGAACGGCTTGAATTTAAAAAACAAACAAAAATCAGACATCAAAAACTCAAATAAATTCTACGTCAAACTCAACAAAAGCAAAGAAACTTTCTTGAAATTGCAAACAGGGGACAAATTAGAGAAAACAAAAATGTGTTCTCACAAAACACAATCAGGAGCAAAATAGACACTTTTTACATATTTTCCAAACAGGAGTATAACTTTCACCTCCTATTTTATTTGATTTGAAGATTTATACATCACAGATTGCATAAATTGGTCAGACTCTAAGAAAGTTTGCCTTCTTCTTTGAAAACTGGGCACCAAAGTGCACACCAAATTTGTGAACTATATTTTCCCCTGTAAAACAAGTGAACTAGCATTTACTGAAGTAGTTAAACTTCTTGCAGAACTTTTTAACCAGAAAGTATAGTGAAGATTACACTACATTTGTGTCAGCCATAAACAAGCATTGTGACGATTTCAAACTGTGATAATTGAGTATGAATAATTTCAAGTGTCTGATATTTGTTCAGGGACTCATTTCAGACAAAGTTGCTGAAATTAAATGTAGAGTTCTGAAGAAATTGGAAAATGATCCAAATCTTGCTCTCCAACAAATAGTGGAAGACAGTCAGAGATTTGTAAGTGAATGCCAAGATTTGAAAATTTCAAGGAATCTGACATAGCTCACTTAAGAAAAGTATGCCAAATGAAAAAAAACAATTCTCTCTCTAAATCAAACCAATCAAAAAAGAAACAAGACAACTTGCCCCCTAACTTGTGTTCCAGTTGTGGGTCACTATATCGTTATAAGGATTGCCCTTACCAAAATAAAATGTACCTAAATTGTAGCCACATTGGGCACATAGTCGAGCAAGAAAAAAGGTTAATAGCTTCGTAAAAAAATCAAAATCAGATGAACAAGATAGGTTAAATATTAGGAAATATGTGCAAGTACAAATAATCAAAAACAAAATCTTAGACTACATTTGGATTCTGGTTTAGATTTAACAATCATAAATCTACACAATTGGAAAAGTTTGGAAAACCAAACTTGCTAAGAACTAATAAAATGGCCAGGTCTATGACAGGGGAGAAAATCAAGCTTGTAAGAGAATTTATCGTTAATGTAACTTTTCAATGAATGACATTAAAACTAAAAATATTTATTTTAAAGAATACAGAAAATTTATTTGGCACCAATTGGATAAAGAAATTTAAGGCTAAGCACTTCGTTGACATGCTGAAAAGAGCTCTGAAGAAACACCCACAGAAAAAGCCCTACAATTGTTCCTTCAGGTGTATAGAATCTTGCCTAACTACAGCACACCATCATCATTACCCCCAGCCGAGGTAATGTTTGAGTGTAAAATCAGGTCTGTGTTTGACAATCTACTTCACAAACAAACAAAACCTGAAACACGGTAACTATAAAATGCTACCAACCCAGAGAGAAAGTTTTTTTTCTGGATGTTTTATGATAATAAACCCTTCTGGAAAATGGGTACAATTAAGAAAAAAGTAGGAAATATTACATAATTAAAGGTCCCCAGTTTACTCACAAAACACATTTATACCAAATCAGGAAACACCTGTCGGATGATGCTGACTTGAAGAGAGAGAAATCATTGATGTCATTTACAATACTTTTGATAAGCCAATTTCACAAGTGGCCTTGGAACATTTAAGGAGAAAAAGAAAAATGACAGACTATTTCATCATTAATCCAAAGAGAAAAAAGTATTAAGACTTTTGTGGATTTGATACTTGGGAGTGTGGTGCTATGGTAATTTACCCATGCACACATGAACTTTTCCAACTATAAATAAGCAGCAGTTTCTGCTTTGTGGCAGAAGTTTATTCCAGAAGATTGCTCTGGTAAACAGTCACACTGGTTACCTTCTCATTTTGTATATGTTTTGAACTACTGTTCTTTGTTAATATATTTAACTCTATTCCTTCTTTGTATCTTTAGTTATGGCCCCTAACAAGGCCACAACATCTACATATCTATGTTGATTTTCTCTGCATGTCTATCTCAACTACTACCTTGTGTCACACCTCAACTGAATTCTCAGTTTCTCGAGACTGGTATATGATAACTCAGAATGATTAGACAACTAAACATCCATTACTCATCTCAACTAAGTCTTATCCTTATTCGCTGTTTTGTCATAACCACATTTTTTCTTGTTCATGGTAAGACCACTGTTATATATTCTGTCACTGATATTTATCAATCTTCCCCCAAATAGAGCAAATTCTAAACATAGTCATTATACCTACATACATACATACATATATATATTTAGTGTATCAAGGCAGCAAATAATTTTCTGACATCTATTTGTAAAAGATTTTATTTGTTTTCTTGAATTCTTATAGTAAATGTTAAAATTATACATTTTTTTTAAGTGTGGAATTTTTCAGCTCAAAGCCATTGGTAGTATAACATAAAGAAATAGTAGTGCTATAAAAACAGACTCCTAAGCTTTATTTACCCAAAATTATAAGTCAATTTTTACAGAACTGCTTTGTCAATAAATTGGAAAATGAGATTTTACATATTAAGTTCAAATTAGTATAACAGGTACTTTATTGTATATTAATTTCTTGCCCCTATTTTCTGATTGCTTTTCAATGTTTTTCTGTTGATTTTCTAAGTCAAATATAATGATAATATTATTATGTTATTCAGGGCTGATGCAAGGGTTTTTCCCCTCATTGAATCTATAATATGTCTACCTCCAATCTATGACACACTCCTGATCAAAAATTTAAGACCACTTAAAAATTTTTAAAAAGAAATTTTTTTTTTACATATAGATTGTAAACTCCTACCACTTAAGGTTACCAATACTACAATCTAAAAGGTTATGGAAACAAAAAGCTACATTCCAAACATTTTATTTAGAAATTTACATTTTTATAAAATGAGGTGATTTATGCATGATCAAAATTATAAGACCAGGGGTATAAATTGTTAGATCTATGGTAATTCCAATGTTTTTAGTTCAGTTAGAGATTAGCAATCACAGCATAAAGGTGTTAGCATGCCTAAAGCAAGCAAACTTACCAAAGTTGAGCGTTCTCGAGTTCTAGAATTCCATAAGCAAGGTTTGTCACAGCGGGCGATCGCAGCTAAGGTAAATCACAGTAAAACTGTGATTTGCAACTTTCTAAACAACAGTGAGAATTATGAAAAAGCAAAATCCTCTGATAGGCCCCCCAAAATTTCTCCTGCATTGAGTAAGAGAATAAGACGGGTTGTTATGAAAGAGAGGGGACTTTCTTCTAGTCAAATTAAGGCAGTCACAGATGCTGATTGCAGTCCTGTGACCATCAGATGACACTTACGACAAAAAGGCATGGTAAATAAAAAGTGTAAACAAATTCCTCGGCTGCTTCCACGTCATAAGGTGGACCGCTTAAAGTTTGGTTGTGAATACCAAACATGGGATGTTGAGAAGTGGAAGAAAGTCCTGTTTTCTGATGAGAATAAATTCAATCTAGATGGTCCTGATGGCTTCCAACGATATTGGCATAACAAAAACATGCCTCCTGAAATTTTCTCCACACATCATTGTGTTGGAGGGTCCCTAATGGTATGGGGTGCCTTTTCTTACAGAGGGACGATGGAGCTCCAATTGGTGCAGGGTTGGCAAACAGTGGCTGGTTGTGTTAGCATGCTACAAAAAGCATCATTGATGATGGAGGGCCATCGTTTGTGTGTGGATGGATGGTTATTCCAACAGAATAATGCTGCAATCCATGCTGCAAGACGGACCTTGACCTTTCTACAAGAAAATAGGATCCATCTCTTGGGACATCCTGCATGCTCACCAGACTTGAATCCAATTGAAAATGTTTGAGGATGGATGACAAGAGATGTTTATCAAAATGGCAAACAATATTCAACAAAAAATGAACTTTGTGAAGCCATCTTCAGAAGCTAGAGCAACCTCCCCCACACCTTCATGGAAACGCTTATTTCTAGCATGCCCGACAGAATCTTTGAAGTCATCAAAAGCAGTGGAGGTAGAACTCATTATTAAATTTGGTTGTTGAATGTTTTCATACATTTTTCATACACTTTTTGTACGATTTCGTAGAATTTTTGTCTCTGGTCTTATAATCTTGATCATGCGTAAATCGCCTCATTTTATAAAAATGTAAATTTCTAAATAAAATGTTTGGAATGTAGCTTTTTGTTTCCATAACATTTTAGATTGTAGTATTGGTAACCTTAAGTGGAAGGAGTTTAAAATCTATCCGTAAAAAAAATATTACTTTTTAAAGATTATTAAGTGGTCTTAAAATTTTGATCAGGAGTGTATAAAGCCCCAACTCTACTACATCTCAATTTTCATAAAGTAACATTCATATCAAATGCAAATTTTATTGAAACCTAATTATGTACAAGTGGGTTCATGCTATCAAAAATGATGGTAAAATATTTATATCAATATGCAGTTTAAAATGATGGCAATTGATGTACTTACTATTGAGTATTTTACTTTAAAATAAGAAAAAAAAAAAAATTGAAACACCTGAGGATGACAGATGGAATATATATATATATATTTTTCTAAACATACACTGTTAAATATAAGAGACAATGAATGTCTATTATGTTTAATCATGAGCCAAATTGGAGAATTTTTGTCTTTATTTTCAACTGAAATTAAAGCCAAAATACTTTTAGAATGGCTCATGATTAAACATAATAGACATTCATTGTCTCTTATATTTAACAGTATATGTTTAGAACATATATATATGTGTGTATGTATGTATATATATTTTTTTTTTACAACTTTAAAAATTATTTTGCAGATAGCTATGTTTGAGTAGATGCCCTATTTTCTAAAACAGTGTAAATTATATTTGTCTATACTTCTGAGATGAGGTTTTATAATTATTTACATTATTTACATTGTTCCAATTGTTGTCCTCATTTGTATTGCTATATTCATGATGTTTCAGCCATTGTAAAGGGTTCTGTTTAAAGTTCCGGTCACCTGACAAAGGGTAGAGTGTACAATGGCTGAAATATTGTGAATATGTTTAATACAGATGAGATCAAGTCTGAACAATGGAAATAACATAAAAAGTGTAAATTATATCTATGGATTACCTTCAAGAAACTTACTAAAGAAAATGTGCTTTCCAGTAGCGTTTAACCTTGTATCCCCCTTTGTAGGAGAAACCAGCAAATGATCTGGCATGCTTCAGAATTCTCAGCTACAGAGAGCATGACAGCTCAGCAAGGTTCTATTGCTCTTTTGAAGAATGCATAGACTCTCATTCAGATCTTCTTGAAAACTCAAATCTGCTCATTTTTCCATATCCATCTGAAATGTAAAGAAAGTAATTTCTAAGGAATCAATAGATTCCTTATCTGACATAATTTCCTATTAGATTCTCAGCACCTTTCTGTAGAACCCCATTACTGTTTCTTTCAGTTTTCTCTTCATGAATGTCCAATCTAAGAGGACTGATATTACATGGAAATTCAGCCCTCTTTTTTTTGTTCTTAATGAAATTTTCCTGTTTCTTAAGACTTTACTTAGCTTCTGGGAAGCATTTTTCACTATTCCAATGCCCCTTCAAATTTTGATGTCACATGTTCTATCTTCTGTCAAAACTGTTCACAAATATTTAAATTTCTTTACTTATCTGAGGTTAACATTGCTAATTTGTAGTTCCCATCTTTGACATTTTTTCTTCTGACAACCTTAAAATTTCCTTTTTACAGTTGATTGTTCTTTCACTTTGCTTTCCTTTACTTTCCATGTCTGCTATCAACATAGTATCATCTGCGTATCCCATATTGCTAAGATTGTGGCCAATAATAATAAATTCTGTCCAGGTCTCAAGCTTCCTTAGAATAGCCTTATCATAGAGGTTGTAGAAAAGTGATGAGAAGTCATATCTATGTCTTAGGTCTCTTTCTATTTTTGGATACTTCTACAATTCATTTTTTATCTGTATGCACCTGAAGAAGGCCGGAGCGTATAACAGCCAAAACATTGTACAAATGGCAACAAAGATGAGGACAATAGTCTGAATAATATAAATACTGCAAATGTAACTTCTTTTGTGTGCCATGTTCCTTCAGGGCATTGCCAACATAGCTCTCCCTAAACTCCTATCCGTGTAGCCCTTAGCAATATGTGTCCCTTTGCCAAGCTTCCTTCCTTCTGTTCCACTATCCATTCACACAAGCCCATCAACTTGGTGAACTGCTTTAGATAGGTCTTCTGCTTTCTATGTGCTCTATGAGTGTCCAATTCACCAAGCTGTACATCCTCATTGTTTCCAAGAAATTTCAAGGGTTTCTTTCTGATTCTAAGTAAAAGTGACCATTTGTTTCTATTTTTCTTAAAACTTCTTCATTGCTTATTCACTCTGTCCATGTCATTCTCAGCATCCTTCTGTAGAACCATGTTACTGTTCCCTCCAGTTTTCTCTTCATGAATGTCCAGTATTTTACCTTCAGGGAGGATTGATATTACATGAAAGTTCAGCACTCTTTTTGTTGTTCTTAATGAAATTTTCCTGTTTCTTAATATTTTGTTTAGCTTCTGGGAAGCATTTTTCACTATTCCAATGCCCATTCAAATTTTGATATCACATATTCCATCCTCTATCAGAACAGTTCACAGATATTTAAATTTCTTTATTTATCTGAGGTTGAAATTGCCAATTTGTAGTTCACATCTTTAACTTTTTTCACTTCGGACAACCATAAAATTTTCTTCTTACAGTTGATTGTTCTTTCTTCTTGCTTTCCTTTGCTTTCCAACACAGTATCATCTGTGTATATCATATTGTTAAGATCGTGGTCACTAATATTAAACCCTGCTCATGTCTCAAGCTTCCTTAGAATATCTGCACCATAGAGGTTGAATAAATTTGGTGAGAAGTCATATCCATATCTTATGTCCTTTTTTTATTTTTGGGTACTTGTTCAATTCATTTTCTATCTATATGCAGGTGATTTACTACCTGTATAAGTTCCAGCACCCTTCTCAAATAGATCTAGTTTTCCAAACAGTTCATGCCCTAATTCCTAATTGGTATATTTAGCTGTAAAAAATGGGGAAATAACTATTTTAAGAAAAATATTTAATTTAATACCACAGTAGAGCCAACCCTAAATTTTTGCTAATACCAATGAATGAATGTTCCCTCAGGGAGACCCCATGCCTTAAGCATCTATTGGGATTTAAGGTCAATTCAATCCTCAAGTTGAACTCGTATGCATGATCCAGTGATAAAGATGCTTAAAAAATGGTCCGTTCCCTATACCACTCCAGCAAATAGCTGACTTCTCCTGCTATTTTCTAACTTTACAGGGACCAGATCAGGCTGAAAAGGATGTAATGCTGCCTGAGCTGCCAATCTTTGCTTCTCAATCTCAATACAGCTCAAAAGTATTCATCCACCTGGCAACTCTTTTCCTACAGACAACATTGCAAGCCGCTAGCTACTTTATCACTATTTCCATTGAAAGTGTTCAAACAAATTACATTCTAAGACACACCATGCAGTGCACATTGTAGTGAACAGCCCTCATTCTGTTCATATTCCATTGATGAGATGTAAGTTCCAGTCAAGCAGCTTCTTCCCACAAACCACTACTTCATGGAATTAACTCCCAAGAGGAACCTTCCTTGATCACTGCAATCTTAACCTGTTCAAGTATAGGGTTAGCAGTTATCTTTCTCATATATCCCCATAAACTGTGCTTTTTATTTTGTAACCTTCTGTCTTGAGTGGCTTTGTACAGGGTGAAAATTTTGGTAAAAATAGACAATCAATTGAGAAATATTCCAAAAACATCTGCTTGCGAGCCCACTGTGTTTTTTAGTTAATTAATGACTAACATGAAAAAACTGAATGTTATATAGCAATCCAATATATATGATACAATGCAATAAGGACAAAGTACATATCAGTCAAAATGTGACAGAAAAATGGAAAAGATGAGGATATTAGTCTGAACAATTCATGGAATACTGGCAATACTTTGTGTCAGAATTTCAAACAACTTGTTCCTTTTTTAGTATTTATTTCTGAGATGAGTAATTTTCAATATCTTGGTATTATTTTGAACTATTGTTCTCATCTTGGTTGATATAGATGTTGTTATAGACACAATATTTTGACCAAGTACCCTCTGGTCATTATCAGGTGTCCATTGATTGGCTGATATGGATTATTTGTTGATTATTGTGATATATATTCTGAAATCAATTATTCTTTCTTGTTGGATTTGTTGCATCACTAACAGATTCAAGGATTGAATTCATGATCACTAGATGATAGTAACACATTCATAACCAACTGCTATATCTGACACTGAATATGAAAGGCTCCAAAAATACAACTCTAATGTCTTTCAGGAAAGTAGCATAGTGGATATAGCAGTTGGTTATAAATGTCTTACTATCAGCTATCACCATCAGAAGTTCAATCCATGGATCTGGTAGTGATGCACTGACTCCAACAAGAAAGAACAATAATTGATTTGACAGGATATATCACAATAATCAACAGATAAACCATATCATCCAATCAATGGACACCTAATGATGACCAGAGAGTTCTTGGTTGAAATGCTGTGTCTGTAATAATATTTATATCAACCAAGATGAGAACAATAGTTCAAAATAATACCAAGAAACTTGTCCCTTTGTCGGCTGATATGGTCATGCAATTTATTACACACAGAGAGACATATGTAAAAACATTGCTGAAGTTTTTTATTTCTGAAAATTGTAAATATGGAAGTTCGTGATGTTGGTTTATTGAACTTTAACAATTTTTTTTAACATTAAAAAAATGCAGAAAATAAAAGAAGAGTTCTGGGAATGTTTCTGGCAATATATTTTTGTTCTGCTTCCAGTACAGGTTTTCAGCATGTATCATTTCTGCTGACCCCACCCCCTATACCCCCATCCCATCCCACAACCAATTAACACCATCATCAAATTTGAAAACCCTATTCTGAATATTAAGAATGTGTGTTAATCCATAAGGGAGACAATTTTGACAGGTATGTTGGGCATGTTCTTTGATATATTTTCTGGGGTAGAGAGTTTGTTTATCAATATTAAACTTTTTCATTATTTTGTTTTTTTTATCAAACTGCTTACAAAAACTTGCCATTGTAGAATTTTAAAAAAAATTGAAATATTGTACAGCATTTAAGACATACAAAAATTGGCATAGTTTAATATATGTGACTGCAAAAAATGATGTGTTTAAAGGATTTTTTATTCTCTTCACACCACTATTATTGTATATTCCCTCGGCAATTTTTATTGTTTTATAAAGTTATTTGTTGAATTTTAATAAAATCCAAACATGAAAATGAATTTTCTTTTTTTTTCTTAAGAATGAATAACAAAAATATTAAACACTTAGCTATCTTAGATTGTTTATTTGCAAGAATAATTTTATTTTTAGAAGATTATAAAAATATACAAACTGACTACAAAGCAATATTTATTATTTACTATATTATAAAGATATTACTATGAAAAATATTTTTATTCATGAATTTATAAGTATGTCTAAACTATAGAACAAGACAATTAAATAAAAATAATAACCCATTTTCTGATGAACATATATTAATATCTAGATGAACTACCACCTTAGGAAATTAAAACAAAAATTAATTTGAAATATAAAATAATCTGAGAAAAAAATGTATAATGTCAAGAAAATGCTTTTGTTTCAAAATTTAGAATTACAATTATGAAATGAATTGTTTGAACATTATTTTTTATCGATTTCAAATTGAATTCATTTCAAATTGTCAGTTGTTTATAACCAAGTTTTGTTAAAATTTGTTAATTTCCATAACATGTTTAAATTACAATTATGCATTATGTATTTATATGGATTTTATAATTATGTAATATCAAATTATTCCTGTAAATGATATTGATAAATAAAGATATAATAAAATAATCTGTCTATATTTAAAAATTCCAATGTACATCACCTGAAGAAGTCTGGCATGTACAAAGGCTGAAACATCATGAACATGACAATAAAGATGAGAACAACAGTCTGAATAATGCAATTAGTGTAAATATTAAAAATAATGTTCAATATTTTTGATGTCATTTCTTGAGAAAAAAGTATATACAAAAACTTTGGGTTTTAATAAAATTCTAAAAACAGCTTTTAAAAACATTAAAAATTGCTGAAAGGGAGTACAGTAATAGGGATGTCAAAAAGAAACCGTTCTTTTAACATACCATCTTTTTTAGTTAAGTTTCTTAAACTTTACCCCCAAATGTTTTTCATCTAACATACAAAGCAAGCAATATTGATAAATATATAAAAAACATTAAAAAAATCTTTATAGCATGTTATTTTTATTTTGAGTATATTTTAAAAAATTACAAAAAAAAAAAATAAAGTAATTTTTAGTGTATGTCTTACAAGCCATACAATATTAACTAAGAACAAAAAGAAAATTTATATTTTGTTTCCTATTGAGTGGTCAAATTCTGAGATTGAGCTATTTTTGTCATGATGATGGCAATGATTATTGTAATTTTCTTTTTAATAAAAAAAGACAATTACTTCAAAATGTTTTTTTTAATTCAGACTAGAGTTTTATATATTTATATATTTTTTACTTTAATTTTTTTCTTGTTTGGTCTGATATTATGGATAAGCCTTTTTTTTTAACTTTCAACGCATTAATCACCATTTCAAGGTTACTGAATTTTTAAAAATAAAAGGAAAAGTAGAAATTAAACATACCAAACATTATCTTAAACATCTTACAAAAATCACTTTCAAAAACAGTCACACAGAAATAGTGACAACAGTCGCAGGTTTAAAAATAACATTGAATTTTGGAGTTGTTTCTTGTTTTAACCACCTGTGAAGGTATAGTTTTCTTGTATTATTTAAAAGGAAACCTTGAAAAATGATCAATAATGAGTTAAAAGTTGATAAAGGCTCAGCCAAAATATAGCATCATATCAAAAGAAATTTAATTTTTTTCTTGAACAACAAATTTAGACCCTGTTTTCAAAACACCTATGTATAAACCACTTGACCAAAGCAATTGGGATACGGTATCTGTGGTATATATTTTTGGTGTTGACCAGACTTCAAATTCCTACTGTCAGCATGCTTGTAGAGATTTGAGTTAGGATTAGAAATGATATTGTCTATTGCTGTGGCTGGTTTCAAATTAATCCATTGACTACAGTCGGGGATGTGGCCTATATTTGGTTTGAGTGTTGGCCGCAAAATATTGTTTGCATCTCCAGGGTAGAAAATGGTTGGTTTTACGGCTTTCTTGAGTATGGTGTTCTGGTCATTCAGTGATGTGCGTAATTTATAGTGTGGGGAGGAGGTGAACAGATCTGAAAAAGATAGAGAAATAGAGAGAAGGAGAAATAAAAAAAATAAGCAAAAGAAAAAATATGGAAAACAAAACAGCAGATTGGTAACAATAAAGTTTTGAAGTGGTAGATAAAATTTGAAAGAATAAAAACAAAGAAATCTAATATATAATGTTTGTGTGTCAGTTCAAAATCCTGAAAATTAAGTAAATCTATATAAAGTTGAGTTTCTGTCTGTGTGGTGGGGCATATAATACATAAAATGTATTTTTATTATTAATATCTACCAGCATAAGTATTATAACTTATACCCACATTCCTTGAAAATCATACCACACCTCTGAAAATGGTGTAAGTTAATTTTAGTGTACAAATTCTTATTTGTTGTCCACTTAGTTTAAAGCTCCCACTCTTCTGAAAATCTTTGGTAACAGATCCAATTCTTGTTTAACAAAGGTAACTTTAATATTTGTCTATATTTCTGAGATGAGGTAGTATTTACAGTATTTAAATTATTTAGACTATTGTCCTTATCTTTGTTGCCATTTGTACAACAGTTTGGCCATTGTATGCTCTGGCGTTCTTCAGGTGCTAAGAATTTCAAACTGAACCCTTTATTACAATCACTGGGGTATATTATTCTCATTCCTTTCGTAGTAATGCCTTGATAGGAACACATGGCCCAGGGGATATAGATGGTGGTTACTTCCTGTGACTTGACCCAAAGTGTTGTGAGTTCAATACCAGGCTACAACAGTGGTGAACAAGTTACTTGCATGATTTCCAATTGAGGCATTACGATGCAAGGAATGAAGTTCATACACCCCAGTGATTGTAATAAAGTGTTTTGTTTGAAATTCCTAATACCTGAAGAAGGCCGGAGCGTATAACAGCCAAAACATTGTACAAATGGCAACAAAGATGAGGACAATAGTCTGAATAATGTAAATACTGCAAATGTAACTTCTTTTGTGTGCCATGTTCCTTCAGGGCATTGCCAACATAGCTCTCCCTAAACTCCTATCCATGTAGCCCTTAGCAATATGTGTCCCTTTACCAAGCTTCCTTCCTTCTGTTCCACTATCCATTCACACAAGCCCATCAACTTGGTGAACTGCTTTAGATAGGTCTTCTGCTTTCTATGTGCTCTATGAGTGTCCAATTCACCAAGCTGTACATCCTCATTGTTTCCAAGAAATTTCAAGGGTTTCTTTCTGATTCTAAGTAAAAGTGACCATTTGTTTCTATTTTTCTTAAAACTTCTTCATTGCTTATTCACTCTGTCCATGTCATTCTCAGCATCCTTCTGTAGAACCATGTTACTGTTCCCTCCAGTTTTCTCTTCATGAATGTCCAGTATTTTACCTTCAGGGAGGATTGATATTACATGAAAGTTCAGCACTCTTTTTGTTGTTCTTAATGAAATTTTCCTGTTTCTTAATATTTTGTTTAGCTTCTGGGAAGCATTTTTCACTATTCCAATGCCCATTCAAATTTTGATATCACATATTCCATCCTCTATCAGAACAGTTCACAGATATTTAAATTTCTTTATTTATCTGAGGTTGAAATTGCCAATTTGTAGTTCACATCTTTGACTTTTTTCACTTCGGACAACCATAAAATTTTCTTCTTACAGTTGATTGTTCTTTCTTCTTGCTTTCCTTTGCTTTCCAACACAGTATGATCTGTGTATCTCATATTGTTAAGATCGTGGTCACTAATATTAAACCCTGCTCATGTCTCAAGCTTCCTTAGAATATCTGCACCATCGTGGTTGAATAAATTTGGTGAGAAGTCATATCCATGTCTTATGTCCTTTTTATATTTTTGGGTACTTGTTCAATTCATTTTCTATCTATATGCAGGTGATTTACTACCTGTATAAGTTCCAGCACCCTTCTCAAATAGATCTAGTTTCAAAACAATTCAAATAGTAATTGGTATATTCAGCTGTAAAAAAAAAGCAAAATAATAATTTTAAAAAATATTATATTACATTATTGGTTTAAATTTCCCAGATATTTAAAAATGTTTTAACAAAGGATGAAAAGTTAGACACAAAATCCAAAGGTGCCTTCCAAAATCTAAGCAAAGTATTAAGAAACAGGACAATTTTATTTGAAACAAAAAACAAACTACCGATCTGTTATGTAATATCAATGAATGCTGGACCATCTACTCAAAGATGAAGAAAAAATAGAGCTGATAAAAATTTGGTTTTACAATAGGATGCTGAGACTATGGATTGAACATGTTAGCAATGACAAAATTTTAGAAGAAATGAAAACAAAAAGGATACCTGTTAAGTATAAGTATCCTTTTTGTTTCCAGAAAGAGATTGTTGAATTTTTAAGGCATTTAAATGAGGAGAGAAGGCTCAGAAAACATTGACACTCACAAGTTAAGAAGGACAGAGGAAAACAGCACATAAGCTACTTTACAAGCTTGAGTAAATGGATGGCAGAACAAGGTTTAGGAGAAATAACAAGAAGACAAACTTTAAGAACTACAAAAGACAAGAAATTGTTGAGAGCCATGAGAGTCTACTTCCTGGAGAGACATGGCACATAGAAGAAGGAAAATGGATGACAAATAATAAAAAAGACCCAATTTATTAAAAGCTATTTGAGCTCATTAAATTTACTTACATGCTAATAATCTTAGAAAAGTTATCAATTTATCTCTTCTTCCCCTAGCTATGGGTAAATAACAGGACAAACAAGGTTCTATAGCCTTGGGTGGCAGCTGGTCTAGGAGAAGGTAAACTCTTAATTTAAAACCGTATGAAGACCTGGCAAAGCATATACTATGCAGCTAAGGAATGAATTGTTTGTATTAACCCTGACTATATTTAAATCCTTTACTATTTTAGAAGCAAGGTCCTGTTCATAATATATATCCAGTGTCAAATTGATCCCTCACATTTAAAGAGTTATCTTTACTTTCTGAATGTGAAATTTCTATTTAAGAATGTCAAGTTTATCAATAACATAATCACAATGTCAAACTTGACATTTGTAAATAAAACAAAGAATAGATAACTCTTTAATAATTCAGGGATCAATTTGACACTGTATTTATATCATGAATAGAATCCACTTTTTAAAATGATAGAAAACCAATATTTTTTATTCTGACAAGAGCCACACAAGGTAGAGCTGTACAGAGTAAGAAGCACAGTTTATAGGGATAGGTGGGGAAGATAAGGGTTAAGATTTTATTGACTAGGAAAGCATCATCTTGGGTGTTGGTTCCAGAAAGTAGCAGTTTGTTGGAAGAAGCTGCTTTAGTAGAACTTACATCTCACCATTGGTATGAAGGGAATGAGTGTGGTTCACTACAATATGCGTGGCATGGTGAGTCTTAGCCGTGAAAATAAAAACTGGTGGAACTATGTGGGTTACAGACCATTCCATATTTGAGAGTGCTAGAGGAGTGTCAACTGCTTTACAACATATCATTTTAAACCTCTTTTACCAGCCAGGTTACCAGTTAACCCTCAACTTGAACATATTAAGATTGCAGTGATCAGGGAAGCATCTTCTTTGGAGTTGGTTTTACAAGTGAGATTTTTTTATTTTGACAAATACCTGTGAAGATGTGTGCAGTGGTGCAGTGGATATCGACTCGGAACAACAAATCGGGGGGTCGAGTTCGAATTCCAGTTGAATTTGTTGCATTCACTTATATACAAATACCCTTGGGAAAGGTATTAGTCCATCTCTTTTCTCCAATTATGGGTTAATTAACAGGACAAATTCAGTTCTATAGCCTTGGCTGGTAACCAGTCTACTGCAGAAAGCACTGGCAACCAACTGCAGGATAATCTTCTACCCAGTCAGTCATGTCTCTTTCGAGACATGATCGCCCAAAGTGTGTATCACGTATGGCACTTAACTGACTGACCTGTTGGGAAGTAAGTAATGTTCACATGTTTTATAATATGCTGTATATGAAATAAAACATTATCAAGATATAAGATACAATTTTAAATCTCTTTAACAAGCCAAAAATATCAGAAGCACTGCAGAAGAAAGGAAAGAGGTTGGCCTGCATGAAGCTGGATTTCATGAGCAGTAAAAGGATAACATAAAAACTGAACACTTGAAAAAAAATTCACTGACACAAAAGTAAAAAGCAAACATAGGTTTTCATGCTCACAAAACCCCCCAAAAAACGGAATGTCAAAAAGATGGTTTTCCATTGACACCACTATTATTTTAACTACCTTCAATCCTCAGCAATGATTTTTGTTTTAAAAAACAATGGTTAGAATTGTAATAAAACTAGACATATGATGAAAGTGAATTTTTTTTGAGAATTAACAGCAAAAAGTAACAAACGCTGTTTACAACAAAAATATTAACACAATTTATTTCATAGAGTGTCCATTTACAAGAATAATTTTATATATTTTTAGTTTCTAAAAACTAATACAATGAAAACTAATGAAATGTAATATTTACCACTTGCCAATTTATAAAAAAATAAATATGAAAACAATTTTTAATTCATAAATTTATAAACACTTACTAAATTATTAAAGTAAGTGAATGAGTTATAAGGATTATTTATAGTTTTATGAAGTTTGAATCAATTGGCAATTAGCTGTTGTTTTGCCAACAATTCCAATAAGCAATAAATATAAATAAAATAGACTAAACAGTGTTTATTATATTTGTTCTAAGTTCTCAAGAACAAAGAAAGTGCATAAGTTCACTTTCATATGTTTAAGTATTTTAAAATTCTAATCATCTTTTTTTTTCTGATCATTTCACCCCAAGCAAGGCAGAACTGCCACTGGTGTGCAGGGGGTTACATAAGAGGTGAGTGATGAGAAAGAGGAACAAGTTACGGTGGTGTCAGAGAATGAGTAAGAGAAGGATGAGAACACTGGTTGTAACTTCCTGGCTGGGATGAAAGCATCAATGCCAGCTTTAACCCAAGAGGAGACCTCGAACACTGTCTTCAACGGGAAGACTAAAAACTTTGTTCCTAGGGATGTCACACAGATAATTACGGAAGGACTCCCAGTCTGCTTTTTGGTAGCAGTATGATATTCTCCTGTTCAGAGGTTCCTGGAAGGAGGGGATATGAAAGGAGATATTAATGGAAACCACAGCATGATCAGAGTTGCCAAGAGGGCAAAGCTGCATAACATAGCAAGAGTCAGGGATAGAAGTGAAACAGAGCTCTAGCAGTGAGTCAGTTCCATTAGTGTTATTAGAGAAATGTGTGGGGAAATCAACTACTTGCATAAGGGATTAATTGATTGAAAAATTTGTGGTATGGACACCAGCAAGATCTGTGATAGAGTTTTCCAGCCACTTGGCATTAAAGTCTTCAAACATATGGGTGAACAGATGAGAGGAAATGGCCTTATTTATATTTTTAGAGATGCTGTCTGATACAGAACAGTCAGGAGATGAAGGGGAGTGGTACAGAAAGAAAAGATAGCTAACCAAGCTTTGTAGAGAGAGATAGAGACATATGTAGGAATGATCTGGAGATTCGAGAGAAATCATCCTAGCTAGAGGGAGATGTTCACTGAAATAAATGTCAACTCCATGTATATGGACATTGGAGTCCTCCCTAAAGAGGGAAAGGTAACCAGGGATATATAAATCAGAAGAAGGAATAGAGAGGTCTAGGTTAGTGTCACAGAAAGCTAAGGTGAGTTTACTTTGATGAAGGATTCAACACTGTAAAAGTTGGTACAGATACCACGGACATTCGAGAAAGAGATGTTAATAGGTTTAGGTAATTTTTGTTTAGTTGGTTTAGTTTGAATTCTTAATTTGTGTGATGTCATAATTAGGGATTTTTCTGGTAATGAGAGGCTTAGAGTAGTAGTATCAATTCATCATCAAATGCAACATGTGTAGGAAGGAAACTGGTGCAGACTACAGCCTAATGTGACCTCAGGTCTTTTAAAACAATAAACATTGCTGAAGAGTGAAGTTTGTTTAAATTATAGCAGTGTCAAAGAAAAAACTGTCATTTCAACAGACACTCTTTTTTATCGGTCTGAAAGTCCAAGTTTGTCAAATAAAAAATAGAAATTACAGAAGTAAAAAATAATAACTTATAATCAATTATTGATTTGCTTTTTATGGATTGTCAACCTTTTGCAAGTTATTTAATGCCAGAAAATTTTTTAAAAATAGTATGAATCTTTTGGCAATAATGAAGATTCAGTGATACAACTCATACTACTTAACCTATAGCTAGAGGAGAAAATGTGGATTCATACTTTTTCCAAGGTTATTTGTGATGTGAATAGAGACAACTAAAGTTCCTGGGGTATGCAATGAGGAAGGGGCATGGAGAACCTGATACTAACAGGCTAGATAGAGGGAAAAAGAGACAGGGGAAAGCAGTGAATAACATATTTGAAAGGCCTGAGCAGGTGGATGACAGAACAGGTGTTGCCTGGTGTTATAGGAGAAAGTGTGCACACAACCACCAGGGATAGGGAGACATGGAAGGCCATGATTGCCTACATCCTGAAAGAACAAGGCACATAGAAGAAGAATGTGAATCCAAACTCGGCTCTTTGATTAAAAATTTCAAGCTTTTATCCATTCAAGCTTAGAGCGCATAATAGTCTCAAGCAGTTACCCATCTAGGTACTGACCAGGTTTGACATTGCTTAACTTTGGTGATTGTTACAGGAACCAGTATTTCAACATTATATGGCAGTAAGCCAATAATAGATTGATAAGAAACTTGGTTTGTAGAAGGGTAAAAAAAAGTCTAGAACAAATATTGAAGAAAAACAGAGAGAGTGAATTGATAGAGAGAAAAAAAAAAGATAAATGTAACACAGAAAAGAAAGGAAGTAGAGGAGAACCCAAACCAGCAAATGAACTGGTGACTGCTTTGATTATTGGTTATTTGACAGATTTTTATTGACCAATGGTCAACAAAAGTAATGACATTTGGCAGACATTTTCCTCATTCAAAACTGCTTTCAGGTCGGCCATTTTCAATAAATTTCTGATGCATTTCCATAATCAAATATGTGCACACAAATGTGAGTGAATATATTAAGCATGAACAAAACTTAACAGAATTTCTCTTTTTTTTTAAATTATGGACTGAATACACAGTTTTACTGTTTTTTGACTGGAAACATTTGCATACACTGAATATTGGCAACTGAATGAAAAAATGAAAAAAACATTCTCTGTAATGTGTTTTGTCCTTCAAAACGAATTCTTCAGAAAAGATAATGTCTTTATTGATGGAATCATATATAAATATATTTATAGATATATATAAGTAAAACGGCATTGATAAAAATAAAACAGTAAGAAACTGACTGAAGTTAGTGATGTTATACATTAGAACACAGCAATTTAAAATTTAAATCTGAATTTAAGCATTCCTCCATGATCCTCATTTCTCTCGATGTTTAATTATATTCAATTTTTATTTATATTTTTGTTTGTTACTATTACATATATATGATTTCATCAATAACAATACTAACCGACCAGAGATGTTTTTTTGAATTATAAAATGTGTTATCTTTGATATTTTGCATTTTATTATTCAACTAGCAGTATAGCCCGGCATTACTCGGGTGTAATGAAAGCTTCAAAACTAATCCATGGTCCTGGAGCTCAGACTCTTTGGACATTGGCACAAAAGACTAAAAAGCAATAGTTGTTTCCAGTTAAAGCAAAACCATAGACTGACACACAAACATCTTACCCTTTAGATATATATATTATCGATTTTCTGCACTATTGTAAAAACTGCAACCTTGAAACTTCTGAATATCATTTCTTATGTCTTTGTCTATGAGTTTATCAAATTTTATTAAAATCGGACAACTCCTTCTATAACCTGATTTTTTTGATTATCAATTTTCGATATTTATCGGGGATACCGTGACACAAAACCTAGCTAAGAACACTCGCAGACGCTTATAGTACAACTGTGTAAATTTTCAAGAAAATCGGTTCAGCCGTTTCGGAGTCTATAGGTAATGGACACACACACACACACACACACACACACACACAGAGAAAAAGTTCAATTTATAAATAAGTTTAGATTTAGATTAGATTACCCACACTTAGTGGGATGTACAGAACTTGTATATCGTATTAGGATGAAATGTATAACATAAAATAATTTGAATTTTGTTATTAGACACATTTTTCTGCTATATAGCATTTATATATTTAATAGCACTGTTATATTACATCAAGCACTATTTTATTAACCTCAGCACTCAATGTGCGATATATATATATATATATATATATATATATATATATATATATATAAGTATATATGGATGTGCGTTGTGGCGCAGTGGATATCAACTCGGAACGAGAAATCGGGGAGCTGAGTTGGAATTCCAGCTGAATCCATTGTATTCACTTACACGCAAATACCCTTGGGAAAGGTATTAATCCGTCTCTTCCTTCCAGTTATGGGTTAAATAGCAGGACAGATTGGGTTCTATAGCCTTGGTCGGCAACCAGTCTACCGCAGAAAGCAATGGCAACCTACTGCGGGATAATCTTCTGCCCAGTCAGTCATGTCTCTTTCGAGACGTGATCTCCCGAGCGTGTATCACGTATGGCACTTAACTGACTGATATATATATATATATAGTGATGAGAATTGATAAATATACATATGAGTGTGCACATATGTATAGTATTATTATTCAGGTGTTAATAAAATAGTGCTCAATGTATGAACAGAGCTATATCATATATATGTTAATAAATATACATATTATCCTATGTTTATGGCATGACTGAGTTTCATGTCTTAATAAAGTGCAGAAAATGAAACTTTTATTTCAACTAGTGTGAAACATCAACATCCTGATTATCATTATTTTCTCTCTGTGTAACATGTGCTATCCATTTTAGTTATTGATGCTGTTGGTAGTCTTTTAGTGATATGCTTTCTCTTATTTGGTGCATTTCTTTGTTTGTGATTCTATAGTGTCTGTCCACAAAGTTTAAAGAAAAATGATCTTTCTGATAGCAGACATGGTAAGGAAACTACAAGACGTCCTACAGAAAATAGCTGAAGAGAGTGACAAGAAAGGACTACAAATAAACTGCAAGAAAACCGAATGCATGGTCATCAGCAAAAAGGGCAGCCCAAAATGCAAAATACAGGCGAGGGACACTAAAATCAAGCAGGTACAGAAATTTAAATACCTAGGAAGTGTTCTAAAAGAAGACAAAATGTGCGACACTGGGATCAGAAGGGAATTGGAATGGCAAAGGAAGCATTCCAAAAGTTGAGTAAAGTATTAAGAAACAGGACAATTTTGCTAGAAACAAAGAAGAGAGTACTGGATTGCTATGTGATGTTGGTTCTTCAATATGGCAGTGAATGTTGGACAATATCTTTGAAGATGAAGAAAAAATTTGAAGCAGCTGAAATGTGGTTCTACAGAAGGATGCTCTGGATATCATGGATTGAGCATGTGAGCAATGATGAGGTTTTAGAAAGGATGGAAACGAAAAAAAATGAATACTGAGCATCAAGAAGAGACAGCTAAAGTTCCTGGGACATGCAATGAGGAAGGAGGGCTTAGAGAATCTGATACTAACAGGCCAGATAGAGGGAAAAAGAGACAGGGGAAAACAACAGATAACATATTTGAAGGACCTGATCAGGTGGATGATGGAACGAGGGTTGCATGGTGCAACAGGAGAAAGCGTGCTAAGAGCCACCAGAGATAGGGAGATGTGGAGAGCCATAATAGCTTATGTCCTAAAAGGACATGGCACATAAAAGAACATCTTTGCCAACACTCTCAGGTTTCACTCATTTTAACCACTGATGTTAGAGAGTGCTTGTATACAGATGAGTGTTTAAATATTTCGGAACAGGTTTGACACCATGCATGACATTTATATGAAAGGTTGATGAGGCTATTTAAGTACATGACATGCATTTTCAGGTTGCTGTTTTATGTTATAATATAGAAGACCCAAGAGCCAGTCAAGGTAGATGGTTACCAAATGAAGTAAGAAAATAATAAGTAGTAACCACAGATCATGAGGATATATAGGATATTTAGTATATATATAGAAAGTATATAGTCTCTTCCACAAATTAGTGGTTCTTCAAAAGAAGCTGTCTGTGGAATGAGAATGTGTCAATCCCTGTATGTGACATGGTAGGTCTTACCTGTAAAGTACTGAACTGTGAAAACTAAAGAATGGATCTGGTATGGATATTTATTAAAGAAATGGCACTAGAGTATCAATTAGGCTTGCAACATATTTGTGGGAAAGCCGCTGCTGAGTGGATAATATGTCTTCTCTCACAGGACTGGGTAAATATCCTAGCTGTAAAGGTCTGACCTGGTGAAATAAAGAATGAAGCTTGTATGGATATTCATTAAAGAAATGACACTAGAGTATCAATTAGGCTTGCAACGTATTTGTGGGAAAGCCGCTGCTGAGTGGAGAATATGCCTTCTCTCACAGGACCTAGCTGTAAAGAACTGAATTGGTGAAACTCAAGAATATATCTGTTATGGATATTTTCTATGGAATTAGTGATAAAGTAGCAATAGGTTTCTGATGTTTAGTCTTTGCGAAAGAGGCTGTAGGGTTGAAAATAATTCATTAATCACAAGATCATGTAAATATTTTCAAAGTTTTTCAAATACTAAGTAACTTTTTTCCTGATGTTAATTTCCATCAAGTTTTGGGCAGCTAATATGAAATTTTAATGACTTATCTCTTCAGGATGTAGGCATTCATGACTCTCCACACCTACCTTTTATTTAGTATCTGTAAATTGTTATAAGTACTTAGTCATGGAAAGATGCTAAAGCAGTTTTGTTGCCATTTTCATGACCTGGAATTTAGAATTTCCTTCTCTTACATTGGTTGCTACCCAATCTACATTACTGGGACTGGGATAAGATCAAAAGGAAAAAAGTCTGAAAGTGAGTGTGGATGAACAGGTCCAGTATTTGAACTCAAATTCTTTTTAATCATTTCACTGCAAACAAGGCAGTAATGTCATTAGTATACAGGAGGTTACAGGGAGTGAAAAGGGGAGAAAAAGAGTAAATATAAAGAGTGTTGATGAAAGGACAAAACTGAACATAATTCAAGAAGATAAAATATAGTGATTGCATTTAAATTTTGGAAGATTGTGTTTATTAGACTCTCACTGTACAAGTTGAACAGATCTGGTGAATCGATACATGCTTGTCTTATGCCCCTTTCTATCTTTGTATATCTGCTGAATTCATCATTGGTGGTCACAATCTGAACAGCATAAGATATGCAGATGATACAGTACTGATAGCTGACACAAAAAGAAAACTATAAAACCTCCTAAAAAATGTAAACGAAGAAAGTTGAAAGAAAGGATTACAAATAAACTACAAGAAAACTGAATGTGTGGTCATCAGCAAACAGTGGAGCCCAAAATGCCAATTACAGGTTTGGGATGCTAAAATCAAGCAAGTACAAAAATTTAAGTACTTGGAAAGTGTTCTAATGCAAGACAGAAAATGCGACACTGAAATCTGAAGGCAAATTGGAATGCCCAAGGACGCATTCCGGAAGCTGAGCAAAGTATTAAGAGACAGGAAAATTTCACTAGAAACAAAGAAGAGAGTACTAAATTTCTTTGTGATGTCTGTTCTTCAATATGGCTGTGAATGCTGGACATATTATCAAAAATTAAGGAAAACTTTGAAGCAACTGAAATGTGATTCTACAGAAGGATGCTGCAGATATCATGGATCATGCATGTGAGCAATGATGAGGTTTTGGAAAGGATGGAAACAAAAAGGAAATTAATACTGAGTATCAGAAAAAACAGCTGATGTTCTTGGGACATGTAATGAGGAAGGAAAGCTTGGAGAATCTGATATTCCAAGGTCAGATAGAGGGAAAGAGAGACAGAGAAAAGCAGCGGGTAACATATTTGACGGGCCTGAGCAGGTGGACGGCAGAGCAGGGTTTGGGTGGGGTAAAATGAAAAAGCATGCTGAGAGCCACCTGTGATAGGGAGATGTAGAAGGCCATCATCACCTATGTCCTGAAGAGTCATGGCACATAGAAGAATATTTATCATAGAAGCAAGTAAACTAAATGGAATTCTACATGTGGGAAGTGCAAGAAAAGAAACTGTTGGAATAGAAGTGGTGGTTGCATTTTTATATTTTGGGACAAAAATGGTGAGACCTAGTTGTCAATCTAGTGCTACACTTAAATTCATGGGGTTGGGGCACCAGGAAAAAAGTTCATCAGAGTAACTGCCATGAAAATATTTGTAGAAAAGACAGAGAAAACCACATTATATTGGTGAGAAAGTGACTGAAATTGATATGCCAAGTCAGGACTGATTACATTGCAGATCCTTCTTTGGATTTTGTTGAGAAAATAATCTATAAAAGCATGAATGTAGCAAAAAAATTTACACAAGCAATCTACGATAAAAAAAACATTGAAAGAAAGATAGTAAACCACCAAGAATGTCTCTTAAGCCTTTTGCTAAAATTTTGTTACATTATAGATACTTTGTTAGATTTTATCACAGACCCCGAGCAGGAGCACCAGACCTGACCAGACATGGCAACAGTATACTCAGATTAATGGTACATTTGTAAATGTGCAAGATGGAGTCTGACAAAAAACATTTCTGTAATGATCCAGTGACACAATTTTTATTGCAGTAGATGCAGTTATTCTTGCCACTTTCAGTTTATACATAAAACATAAAACATGAAACATAAAACATGAAACAACATATTTGTTTGTCTCATATTTTAATTGACTGCTTTAAATAAATACTTGATTTTAGTTCTCATTAGTTTAGTAGCTAAAACAAACCTTCAGTAGTACTCCTGACAAGTCAATATAATTTGACTTTTAGTATGTGGTTTAATTTTTATGCGCTCCCATTATTTTCACCCTTTTAACCTGAATACTCCTGACGAGACAATATAAAATGACCTTATGCATGCGGTTTAACTTTCATGTGTTTCCCTTAAATTTACCCTTTTTAGCCTGAGTACTCTTGATCATTCAATATAAAATGACCTTTTGCATGTGGTTTAACTTTCATGTGTTTCCCTTAAATTTACCCTTTTAACTGGATTACTCCTGACCAGTCAATATAAAATGACCTTTTGCATGTGGTTTAACTTTTATGTGTTTCAGTTAATTTTACCCTTTTAACCTGAGTACTCCTGACCAGTCAATATAAAATGAACTTTCCATGCAGTTTAACTTTCATGTGCTTCTCTTACTTTTACCCTTTTAACCTGAGTACTCCTGACGACTCAATATAAAATGACCTTCTGCATGATGTCTAACTTTTATCTACTTTCCTTATTTTTACCATTTTAACCCTAACCCTGCAGCCCCAATTAATTCATAAGGATGTCCAGTAATGTACTATTTAGTGTTTTTTGATTATAATGATTCTGATGATTATGATTTATATGATTAATTGTATATCATTAATAATAAATCATTATTCAACATTATTCAGTTACCATCCTACAGTTTTTGTAGTAAAGGAAGGATGCACATTGAAGTGTAAAAGTTTAGGTATATTGCACACTGGATGTGCGTTGTGGTGCAGTGGATATCGGCTTGGAACGAGAAATCGGAGAACCGAGTTCGAATTCCAGTTGAATTCCTTGCATTCATTTATGCGCAAATACTCTTGGGAAAGGTATTAATCTGTCTCTTCCCTCCAGTTATGGGTTAAATAATAGGACAGATTGGGTTCTATAGCCTTGGTCGGCAACCAGTCTACCGCTGAAAGCAATGGCAACCTACTGCGGGATTATCTTCTGCCCAGTCAGTCATGTCTCTTTTGAGACATTATCGCCCAAGCGTGTATCGTGCATGGCACTTAACTGACTGACTGATATTGCACACTAAACTGTAAATAATCTGTTAGGGTGCACACTAAAGTAACACCTACATATATATATATATATATATATATATATATTGTGCAAGAAAGTGAAAGAACATGTACATTAAAACCCACTGTTCAAGCATTTACTTTTATAAAGAGTGCTCAATACAGAGTGCTTGTTACAATATATATATATATATATATATATATATATATATATATTGTAACTAAGTTGTTGAACTCGTATATATAAAAATATAGATATATAAAAGTATAGATAAAATCGTCACTGATGATGGATATTTTCATGTTAATGTCCTTGTAACCTCTCTGAAGATGGCTCATGTGAGCTGAAAGCTTAGAACGAACTTAATAAAAAATTATCCAAATGTTGGAGAATTTTTGTCTTTATTTTCACCTGAAATTAAAGCCAAAATACGATGGTTAGAATGGCTCATGATTAAACATTATAGACATTCATTGTCTCTTATATTTAATAGTATATGTTTAGAAAATTATCTGCTGCCTTGAAAGAATATATATATATATAGCGCATATATATATATATATATATATATATATATATATATGTGCGCTTGTTACAATATATGTATATATATATATATATTTAAAATATTAGGAATACTAATATTTTTCACTGCTACTGTTTCAACTAACAAAGTTTCTTCAGGCAGTGAAAAGTTAATTGCATTTTCTAACACTTTATTTATACATACACTTTCAATAGAAAATACAATGTGAGGGAAGGGGCAGAGCACAAGTAGAGTAGTTGATAGAGAGGGGAAGGAGAGAAGGAATATATATATATAATAATATTAGATACTATCATCCAGGTACAAATAGTCTTAGAAAATATCTTTTGCATGTTTACAGCCTGACATTATCTCAGACCTGTCATTTAACAGGTCTGGATATGGCATAATAGCCAACTTTTCCTTCTGACACAATGTGCATATACTATTTCCAATGTTGTAAAACTTGCTTTTTTTTAAAATACTAGCACGTTTTCTAATCCTTTTTTAATTTCCCACTCATGTTTAGCTAGTTTTGTACAATTTCTGTAACTTGAATGATGATTGATTTTTATATTGTCTTTTTAAAACTGCTTTCAGTACACCCCTACATACACCATTTTTTTGCCATTTTCATTTTCCACCTCTGCCTTGTAGACTACAACATCTGTTTTACATGCTCTGTCCAGTGGGCTCTAAAATTGCACATGTGATTATCTATATCATCATTCTAGATATTATCATTAAAATTCTTGGCATTCTGCTTTGTATGTAGACACACACACACACACACACACACACACACACACACACACACACACACACATATATATAGTCATGCATAGAATTTTCATTAAAAACAGCTTACAAATTATTGCAGTTAACATTTTTAAAATTTTTCTTGCATCCTTATAAATTTCTTTTTTTCTGGACATGAGTTATATAAGAATTTTAAAAATATTTTGCATGTCTGATCCCTTTTGACTATATTTTAGCTTTTATCAAGGATGAATTTCATTTTACTTTTAACTAAATATATGGATTGTTTTATGCATGTATCTAGAGTTATAGAAATGTTTTATATTTCAAACACAGTAAGCACAGTGTGGGCATATTCATAGTTGATGTTATTGAGTGTTGGTCTTTTGTTTTTTATTAATAATACATCCATAAATTTTAGCCTTTTTTGCATGCGAATAAGGATATTTGCATTATGCACAAGTATGTTACAGATAGAGTTTGGAAGGTCTCTATGTATATTTAAACACCATCCCCAACATACTTGTTGATTATACAAATACATAAATAAAACAAGCCATATATTAAGTTAAAAGTAAAAATAAATCATTTTTGAGAATGGCTAAAAGTACAGCCAAAAGCAATTGGACATGCAGAATATTCAGAAAATTTCTATATAATTTGTTGCCAAAAAGAGAAAAATGATCACACAAGAAAAATTAAATAAAGAACTTAACCACAGTCCCTTATCAGTCATTTTTCATGGAACTTGTATGAAAAGGATATTGCTTTCCAAATACATAACTATACATATATATATATATATATACCACTACAGGTCTATCAACTGATAGCAGTAATTGTCTATTGTACAAGTGCTGGGCAATCTTTACTTGTAACAACCTAACTCTATCTGTGCAGATATTGATGTAAGTTGTTAAAAATGTATGCAGTATAGCAAGTCATAAAGGGTCCATTTTTTTGAAAACGCAGATTCAAGAGAATGGAAGAACGCAGGTCTTCTACTCACCGGTCCTCTCACGACTGCGTCCCCGCCTTTCGCCGCCCCCGATCCATCCGTCATCCTCCTCATCATTTTCCTGTTCCCTTTCGCTTATCACCATAAATTGTTTATTTTCTTTACATCTATCGCCAGATGACTCTATTTCCTGTAAACGGTAGGTGGGAGGTGGACAAGGAAAAAAAAAATAAATGAATAAATAAATAAAAATGAAAGCAAAAACAAAAAAACAAAACAAAGAACAACTACCAAAATCAGAAAATAAATAAACACAAAACAACAGAACAAAGCAAAACAAGATATATAGTATTTATGCACTAATATACATTACGATGTGTGCATGTGAGTCTATGATGATATGTGTTTGTATATATGATGCCAAGACACACAAACACACAGACGCACAAGAACACTCAAAAAAAGCAACAAAAGAAAAACAATGAAAGCAATATTCAATTGTAATGTTCGGAAAAAGATCATAAGGACAGGGGACCAAGAATAAGTCGAGGAATACAGAATACATATACTTAGGACAGATGATAACATTGAAGAGCAACCACAGACATAAAATAAAAAAAATATATAACTATAGGGCAGAAATCATTTAACAAAAGCAGAGATATAATAAAAAGTGTCTTGTCAATATGCTTCAAGTGTGAAGTGTATAATGACCGCATAATGCTAGCTAATAATGTTCAGGTGTGAAATGTGGAAATTTACAAAACTTGCTTGAAAAATAACCCAAATATATAAAAACATTAATGGAAGGAGAAATATTATGAGATAAGAAGAGATAAACATTGATCAGAGAACAGGATAAGATGAGAGTGAGAGATGAGTGATTAAATGACAAAAAAACATAGAGGTTGGTTGGATATATAACAAGAAGAAAAGATAACAGATGGAGTAAAAGGTTGCTTGACTAGTACCATTTTATTACAAAGATCAAATAATAGATGGAGAGATAAAATAAAGGTATTTGTTGATAAGTCATTGCAGAGAATAGCATAGTCATGATAGTTGTGGAAAGATGTGAGCAATGCACTTCTCCTACAATGAATTATCCATAAATGCTAATGATATAAATATATATATATATATATATAAGTGAAAAAAGTTATTCTCTTTAACAGAGCAGATTCATGCTGACTTTGAAGTCACATGAGGAAACTTTCGAAATCAGTAAGAAACTACTCTGCTAAAGAGATAAACACTTTGTACTTATCAATGCTCTATTTATACCACAATATCGAGCACTTTATGATAAGGCTTATGACCATATCACATTGAATACACCAGTTCTCGCTCGGTCACTGAAGTTAAGCAACATTGAGCCTGGTCAGTACTTAGATGGGTGACTGCTTGAGAATACCAGGTACTGTAAGCATATAGTGATGGATGTGCGTTGTGCAGTGGATATCGGCTTGGAAAGAGAAATCGATGAGCCAAGTTCGAATTCCAGTTGAATACCCTGCATTCACTTAAGCACTGGTACCCTTGGGAAAGGTATTAATCCGTTCCCTCCCTTGAGTTGTGAGTTAAAAGAACAGGGTAGGACTTGGGGACCCTGCCCTTAAAAACAAATCTTAATGAATCTTGATACTCGAAAAGAAAAAAGTCTAACTAGACACAAAATTTATATAAAAGCAACAATAAATTGTTGAAAGAAAAGGAAATTAACAGCAATAAATAAATAAAAACTTTAGTCGGCAATAAATGACCCACCGAGGTTGATATGCCATAAAACAAAAACAACCAAACAACCAACTTTATGATAAAAAACCTGCTTGCCAAAATACATTACATCAGTAGAACTACTGTAAAACAACAACATTCATGCTAAATATTATTACAATTAAACACTACTAGTAGTATAGCCCAGCGTTGCTCAAATGTAATGAAAGCTTTAAAACTAATCCATGGTCCTAGAGCTCAGACTCTTTGGATGTTGGCACGAAAGACTAAAAAGCAATAGTTGTTTCCAGTTAAAGCGAAACTGTAGACTGAAAGAAAAATGAATGGATGTAAGTCAAATTTTGATTTCCTGGTATCGATATCAAATTTCCTGCACTATTGTAAGAACTGCAACCTTGAAACTTCTGAATATCGTTTCTTATGTCTTTGTCTATGAGTGTATCAAATTTGATTAAAATCGGACCACTTCTTCTATAAACCAATTTTTTCAATCAATTTTTGATATTTATCGGGGGTACCTCAACACAAAACTTAGCTAAGAACACTCGCAGATGCTTATAGTACAACTGTGTAAATTTTCAAGAAAATCAGTTCAGTCGTTTTGGAGTCTATAGGTAACGGATACACACACACAGACAAATTTCCATTTATAAATAAGTTTAGATTAGATATATATAAATATGTGTGTGTTTGTGTGTGTGCGTGTGTTTAGGTGTCATTAAAAATGACAGACAAGTTATTATCATTAGGTTTTTATATAATTTTACATGTGTTCTTATGGGTTTTTTTCTTTTCAGAACTCAAATTATATAAGAATATTTAAACGTTTATTTACAGGTCAAACAAAACTCATTCTTGATAATGCCTAAAAGTATAGCTGAAAACACACAAGTTACTTCTTCTATGTGTTATGTCTCTTCAGGTTGTTGGAGATCATGGCTCTCCACAGTTTCCTGTCCTTTTTAACACTTAATAAATTTTGTCTCTTTGTTATTTCTCCTAAACCTTGTTCTGCCATCCATTTGCACAAGTTCCTTCTTCTTCTATGTGTCATACCCATCAGGTTGTTGAGGATCATGGCTCTCCACAATTTCCTCTCCTTTGTAGCTCTTAATAAATTTTGTCTTTTTGTTATCTTTCTTAATCCCTGTTCTGCAAATTTATTTACTCAAGCTCACAAGGTCGGTTTTGAATTGTATTTCTCTGTCCCTCTTGCCTTCAATATACCTTTGGAGTATCAGATTGTCTAAATCCTCTTTCCTCATTATACGCTATAAGAATTTCAACTCTCTCTTTCTGATTTTGTGTGTCCTTTTTGTTTCCATTGTCTCTAAATCTTCTTCATTGCTCACCATGTAGGTTATGCATTGTTTTTCCGATTTACCTTGATTCTGTCCTGTGAGTAACAAATTTTCCCTAGAAATTTCAACTCTCTCTTCCTGATGTTAAGTATAAGTGGCTTTTTTGTTTGCATTTTCTCTAAAACTTTGTTGTTCGGTCCCTGGTATTCTCAGCACTCTTCAGTAGAACCACATTTCTGTTGCTTCAAGTTTCTTCTTCAACTGCGAGGAGATTGTCCAGCATCTTTCTGTGAACCACATTTCTGTTGCTTCAAGTCTCTTCAACTGTGAGGAGATTGTCCAGCATCTTTCTGTAGAACCACATTTCTGTTGCTTCAAGTTTCTTCTTCAACTGCGAGGAGATTGTCCAGCATCTTTCTGTAGAACCACATTTCTGTTGCTTCAAGTCTCTTCATCTGTGAGGAGATTGTCCAGCATCTTTCTGTAGAACCACATTTCTGTTGCTTCAAGTTTCTTCTTCAACTGCGAGGAGATTGTCCAGCATCTTTTCTGTAGAACCACATTTCTGTTGCTTCAAACTCCTTCAACTGTGAGGAGATTGTCCAGCATCTTTCTGTAGAACCACATTTCTGTTGCTTCAAGTTTCTTCAACTGTGAGGAGATTGTCCAGCATCTTTCTGTAGAACTACATTTCTGTTGTTTCAAGTTTCTTCTCAACTGCGAGGAGATTGTCCAGCATCTTTCTGTAGAACCACATTTCTGTTGCTTCAAGCCCTTCATCTGTGAGGAGATTGTCCAGCATCTTTCTGTAGAACCACATTTCTGTTGCTTCAAGTTTTCTTCAACTGCGAGGAGATTGTCCAGCATCTTTCTGTAGAACCACATTTCTGTTGCTTCAAGTCTCTTCAACTGTGAGGAGATTGTCCAGCATCTTTCTGTAGAACCACATTTCTGTTGCTTCAAGTTTCTTCTTCAACTGCGAGGAGATTGTCCAGCATCTTTCTGTAGAACCACATTTCTGCTGCTTCAAGTCTCTTCATCTGTGAGGAGATTGTCCAGCATCTTTCTGTAGAACCACATTTCTGCTGCTTCAAGTTTCTTCTTCAACTGCGAGGAGATTGTCCAGCATCTTTCTGTAGAACCACATTTCTGTTGCTTCAAGTCTCTTCAACTGTGAGGAGATTGTCCAGCATCTTTCTGTAGAACCACATTTCTGTTGCTTCAAGTCTCTTCAACTTATGTGAGGAGATTGTCCAGCATCTTTCTGTAGAACCACATTTCTGTTGCTTCAAGTCTCTTCTTCAACTGCGAGAGATTGTCCAGCATCTTTCTGTAGAACCACATTTCTGCTGCTTCAAGTCTCCTTCTTCAACTGTGAGGAGGATTGTCCAGCATCTTTCTGTAGAACCACATTTCTGTTGTCAAGTCTCTTCTTCAACTGCGAGGAGATTGTCCAGCATCTTTCTGTAGAACCACATTTCTCTAGCTTCAAGTCTCTTCTTCATCTGTGAAGAGATTGTCCAGCATTATTTTGTGGAACCACATTTCTCTGTTGCTTCAAGTCTCTTCTTCATCTGTGAAGAGATTGTCCAGTGTTCTTTCTGTAGAACTACATTTCTGTTAATTCTAGTCTATTCTTCATTTGTGAGGAGATTGTCCAGCATCCTTCTGTAAAATCACATTTCTGTTGCTTCAAGTCTCTTCTTCATCTGTGAAGAGATTGTCCAGTGTTCTTCTGTAGAACTACATTTCTGTTGCTTTCTCTTCGATCTCTGTGAAGAGATTGTCCAGCATCCTTCTGTAGAATCACATTTCTGTTGCTTCTAGTCTCAGGCACCCATGGTAGCATACATAACCATTAATGTATTATATATGTGTATTTGTTGAGCGTTTTTTTCAGGATCACTTCTTATATAAAATTTTTTGTTGTATTGTTCTGATATACTTTTCTGATATACTTTTTCTATAAAGTGTTTCTCTTTCATTTCTCTTTCATTTCTCTCCATAACTCAACATAAAACAGCAAGAAGATAAGGAAGAGGCAATAAATAACAACTGAAGTGAAATCAAATGCTTTCATACTGAAAATAGTATCTGAAACTGCATAAGAATAGCAGAAGATGCTGTCTAGAAACTTAGCAAAATATTTAAACCAAATAAAGTTTCATTAGAAACAAAGAAAAGGGTGCTGAACTGCTGACATATCTATCATTGCTATATGACAGTAAATGCTGAACAGTTTCCTTACAGATGAAGAAGAGAAATTTGGTTCTACAAAAGTACAGTGGGGAAAATAAGTATTTCATCGCCTGCTGATTTTCTGAGTGTGCCTTTTCACAAAAATGGGAACAGTATATGATTTTAAGAGTAGGTCCATCTTGAAAGAATATAAAAAAAGAACATTCTAGAAAATTACATTTTCTTAAAAGTATCATTCATTCAGTAATGAAGTTGAACACTCTCAGCTATAGGGCATGTATAATGATAATATACATGCTAAAAAGTCTGCCTCCTTCTACCAAGTGCCCATAGCTCAGGGGTAGAATCGCTGACTGATGCCAGTTTGGTCGGATTTCAATCCTAAAAAGCAATCGGAGTCTAACTGTACTGATGAGCTGTGATACAGTGAAACAGATCTGCGGAGGACTATATATGCATATATAAATATCTATATGTATGTATTTTCCATTTGTGTTTCTACCGTGAGTGGTGTCTTCAGGCGATTTGCAATAACTATTTAACAATTATTATGACCAGAAACTAAGTAATTAAACAATCAATATATATATATATATATATATATATATATATAGTTAAATAAAATAAAGACAAATCTCAGATCATAACTGAGTATATTTTTACATATATATATAATTATATAGTTATGAATTAATTGTACATTGTGACACGGAAACTTCTATGTTTCGAGATAGATTCTCATCATCAGGCAATGTTTGATGTTGGTTGTGCAGATGATTCACATTTAAATAACAAAAACCTTTTGTTTGCTGTGCACGTATGTGGGAAGATATAAATTTTACATGGGTGTTTCTTTTGATTAAACAGAGCGAAGATTCATTTTGGTATTTGGCTCCAAAGAATATATAGTAACTTTTTCTCTTTTTTTCTTTTTTTCTTTTTTCCTCTCTCATCCTACCTTTTTCCCTTCTTCCTTTCCCTCCTTAACGGTCAAGATGTTAACCTGCCTTTAACTTGATCTATTCATTTTCCCTTTTTTTTCTCTCTTCTCCCTTTAGTATATAAAATACACTCATATATGTATATAGTTTATAATTATTTCACCCCAAGTAAGTTTGAATTGCTACTGGTGCACAAGAGTGACAATGAGAGAAAAAACAGGCTACAGGAGATGCAAAAGAAAAGGTAACAGGTGGATGGTATTTAGAGAGATTGATGACAATTAATGTTGTGTTTAAACTTTTGGAGATTGCTGCTATCAGAGAAGTAAGTATACAGAAGGCAGTTCCACAGACAGTAAATGCAAGAAAAGACAGTATTATAGTGAAAGTGGCAGTTACATTTGTCTATTTTGATGGTAAAAAAGTGGAACTTTGATGCCAATATATGCATTATGATTTTTACTTTATATATATATATTTTATTTTTGCTTTAATATTCAAATATATCTGCATGTGTGCATATATACTTACAAGGTGCAGTGGATAAATTATCACAATTTTACATTTTTAATTTTGTGCATGCACATTTTTTGCTGTTGATTTTGTCTGCTGCACAGTATAGTAGGGTCAGTTGGGCACCATAACACAATTCACTCTACCAAAAATTTGGAAGTGGCATTATGTACTGCTTGGCATTCATGTCAAAAGCTTCAATACAAACATTTCAGAGTGTTTGGGTGTCAATCTAAAGACAAAGGAGAGGTTTTGAAAAGAGTCAGTCAGAGGAATCCAGTGGTGATTACAAAGGTGACTGGAGTGATCATTACTGATGACAATATCATGCCTCCATTCATCTTCCCATAGGGCGTAGAACTGAACACAGAGGCCTACATAAATTTCCTTGAAGAGATAATGATGCCCTAGGTCAAAAGGGTGGTGGCAGGAAGACCCTATGTCTGGCAACAGGATTCTGTGCCATGCCACCTAAACAGGTGAACCCATTCATGGCTGTCAAGCTATTTCTGCGACCATATCACCCCTTAAATCTGGTGACCTAACTACTCAGAATGAAATCCCCCACATCTCAACAGCATCCCACACACAATAAACAAGAAATTATGTGTTGAGCAAGAGACCAACAAAACTCCCTGTAACACCAAAAATGGCCTGACGGCAAGGATTATAGCAGCATTCACCATCTTAAACAAGGAGAACATCCAGACGAGTTGTAGAGGATTCTAAAGTTGTCTAAAAGTCATGGTTGAAGCTAATGGTGATTTTATTGAATAAATTTACTCTTTAATATTTTAAGATATTTTTGTATAATTTTGGTAAATATATCTGTTAAAACTAGATGTCAGTATTATTTTCATTTATGCATAATTTAGACGATAATTCATCCATTGCACCCTGTACTGTTATTACCATTTAAACTGCAAGAAACAAATTACATTCATTGCGGAAGGAAGTGGCAGAGAGTAAGAAAAATATCTTTGTTCAATTTTTTTTTTTCTATTGAACTGTGTGTTGTTGCAAGTGAAGACATGGGAATATGACATTCGGAGTCAAAATGAAGACTAGTTAGGGAGGTAAGTGGAGAAGTATAATATTTACAGTGACAGAGACTTTCAGATGTGAATGGACAGTTAAATATAGGAAGAAATAGAGAAAAAAATTGACCATAAGAATTTTAAATACAACAGACTGAGAAAGACAGTAAGACTAGCTTGTAAATAACAACACAGTAACAATGAAATACAATCTTTTCTTCCTCTATATGATGCATCCCTACTGGACATAGGTGATCATGACTCTCCACAATTTCCTATCTTTTGTAACTCTTAATAATTTTTTTTTTGTTATCTCTTTTAAACCATTTTCTACCATCAGTTTGCACAAGCTTGCTAGGTATATTATACATTGCTTTCCTGTCCCTCTTACCTAAAACCTGTCCAGTGAGTATCTAATTTTCCAAGCTGTCTTTCCTTATCATGCACACTAGAAATTTTAACTGCCTGTTAAGAAAAACTATACTTTCTGCTTCCATTTTCTTTTAAACTTTGTTGTTGCTCACATGTTTGGTCACTGCTATTCCCAGCATACCTCTGTAGAACCACATTTTGTTGTTTCAGTTTTCTTCTTCATCTGGGGAAAGATTATCCAGCATTCATTGCCATATATGAGGATTTATACTAGATAACAGTTCAATAATCTTTTCTTTGTTTCTAAGTCCTCAGCATCCTTCTGTGGAACCACATTTTGTTGTTTCAAATCTCTTCTTCACCTGTGGAGAGATTGTCCAGCAGTCACTGGTATATAGAAGGATTGATATTACATGACAGCTCAGTAAGGAAGATTTTTAAATGATAAGATGGTTGTTGTAATTTTTAAAGACAAACTAAACATATGGTTATCTGTTCATTAACACGAGAACAGATATGAACAGATATAGATTTACATATCTTAAGAAATAGGCACTCAGAAGACAAACAGAAATGAAAGTAGAAAGGTGGAATTTTCAATGCCATACAATTTGAAACATAGAAATGTGCTTGTAAAATATAAATAGTGCTTTGATACATACTCAGATGAATTCATGCACGGAGATTATATAATAGACACAAAAATTTTAAAGGCATATATATATATACATATATATATGTATATATATAAATAAATTTGGTGCTGCTCTGTTAAATGCAATTGCATTGCATATCACGCAGAAAGTAACATACATGACACATGAGGTTAAGTATATCATCATTGTGCACAAAAGGCTTGTGAAAGCTGCAGGCTGGGGAAGGGGAAAGTGTGTTTGAATCATTGTATGACAGTCATGCATACACATGCGTCCTTTGTAATGGGCAGGTGCCACTTTGTAGGGGGTCGGGTTTGGTGGATGGCAGGGAAGGTTGAGGGAGTAATGGAAGGAAAAAGAGAGGCTTTTGGTAAAGAAGAAGAGATGGATGTGGTGAAGGCAGAGTTAAGTCGTATGACAAAGTGCAAGTTTATGACATTTGGAGAGTAAAGACGAGGAAAAGGAGAAAGAAGATGGAAGAGTAAATTAAATAAAGATGAAAATAAAAGGAGCATGAACTCCAGAAAAGAAGGAAAAAAAGTGAGAAGTAAAAAAAAAAGAAAGATAAAATATAGGTTAAAAAGGAAGAAAATAGTGGGAGGTAAAAAAAATGGGAAAGAGAACGAAAGGGGAAAAATAAAATATGTGTTTCATGAAAGAGTCCCTTTTGCTAAAGGAAGGAAGGAAAATATAGAAAGAAAGGAAGGAACTAGAAAAATGTTGAAAGAAGCAGTTATGGATGAAATGTAATGGTAAGGAAATTTATAAGTCATTTTAAAAGGCAAGACACTGGGGATTTCTTGAAGAGAATGGTTTCAGGAAGATGAATTCAAAAATGGTGCCAGGAAGAAGTTTGGGAATTTATGTTCTTAAAACAGGGAGATGACTAGATGGGGAAGATGGTTAGAATAGAAATCCTATGCATATGTATGTGTGCATATGTATGGAGTGAAAGAGTGATGCATCTAGGCCGTAATGATAAAAGATTGAAACTGTGAGGTTATTTTTCATGAGATTTGAACATATTCATATTCAAATAATATTCTTTGAAACTATCCAACCTTCTCGTCTGCTTTAACATTATGAAATTGTCTTAAGTTAAATCAAATAAAATTTTTAATTTAAAAGATATAACTTCATTATTTCAATGAAAGAAAAAAAACAGAATCTTTTGATGTTAACTTGGTGATACCATCTTTCTTTGTTTTATTTCATAATATTTTTCTGCAATATCATTGTCATCATTATTATTGTTGTCATTATTAATCTTAATAAGAACTTGTGAGGAATATTAACACTGTTATAGAATAGTCGCTAAATTTTCTTTTGGCAGAGATCTGGTCGGGTGCCCTTTCTATTCTCCTCAGGGTTCTTGACAAAATACAACGAAGAATCTGTAATGTGATTGATACTGACTTGGCTGACTGCCTGCAGTATCTCTCTCACCGGCGTGACGTGGCTTCCCTGTGCCTCTTCTATAAATACTTTCATGGCTTCTGCTCTGACGAACTTAAATCACTGGTGCCCCCTAGATGTGAATTTGCATGAGATACTAGATTGGCAACGAGGTCCCACCCTTTTACAGTGAAACGATGAAATGTAACCGCAATTTCTACTTTAACAGCTTCTCTCCTCACACTTCCCGCCTGTGGAATTCCCTACCGCATGCTTGCTTCCCCGATGACTACAACCTCCAGGAGTTTAAATGTAAGGTCAATAGACAACTCCTAACATGCTAACTCACACTCACTCTCTCCAACTCTCTCCCTATGTACATCCTAAGTCGTCTATCACCTTCCTTCTGACATTTCCTATACCCAATCCCTCTATGTAACCCCCTGCGCTATAGTTGCAGTGGAATGCCTTGCTTGGGGTGACATGATTAAAAAAAAACAAAAACTTAACAACATAAGATATGCAGATAGATCTATCTATCGCCCGGTTCACACTCCACCCACGTCTATTGAACAGGTTAAGAGTCTCATCCCTTGTTCCCTGTTTAGGATGTGGTTTCCTGCTTTCTCTTTATTTTTTTATTTTTTGAATTGGAGTAGATAGATCTATCTATCACCCGGTTCACACTCCACCCACGTCGATTGAACAGGTTAAGAGGCTCATCCCTTGTTCCCTGTTTAGGATGTGGTTTCCGGCTTTCTCTTTTCCAATCTTCTCACTTTGGTTTCTTTTTTTTTTTCAATTGGAGTAGATAGGTCTATCTATCGCCCGGTTCACACTCCACCCATGTCTATTGAACAGGTTAAGAGTCTCATCCCTTGTTCCCTGTTTAGGATGTGGTTTCCGGCTTTCTCTTTTCCAATCTTTTCACTATTACATAGCCCCCTGCACATCAGTGGCATTACCACCTTGCTTGGGGTGATACGATTAAAAAAAAAAAAAAAAAAAAGATAACACAATGTGCATAGAAGACCCAGAAAGGAAACTACAAGACCTTTTTACAGAAAAAGGCGAAGAAAAGTGAGAAGAAAGGACTAAAAGAAACCTAAATGTAGAGTCATCAGCAAAAAGAGGAGCCCAAAATGCAAATAACAGATGTGTGCTGCCTTTGTTTTATAAACTATGCAAAGACGTTCAACAAAGTATGCGACAAGGACCTGATAGAGATGCTTGGCAACCTTGATATATTTGTGAAAGACATTAGAATAATCAAGAACTGATACAAACAGAAAACCCCCAGTATACAGAGAGATAAATATATGAGTTCAGCAGCTACATGAAAATAGAAAGGGGTGTAAGACAAGGAATATCTTCTCACTGGAGCTATTAAATCTATACAGCGAGACAATTCTGAGAAAACTAGAACTGTCATGATTCATCATTGGTGACCACAATCTTAACAACATAAGATATGCAGATGACACAGTGTTGATAGCAGATACAGAAAGGAAAAAAAATGTACAGAAAGTAGTGAGGAAAGTAAGAAGAAAGGACTAAACAGCAATTGCAAGAAGAAAGAATTCATGGTTGTTAGCGAAAGAAACAGCCCAAAATGCGAATTGCATATCTGAGATACCAAAATCAAATCAGTGCAAAAATTCAAATATCTGGGAAGTGTTTTAACAGAGGATGGAAAATATGACACTGAAATTCAAAGGAACATTACAATAGCAAAAATTGTCTTCTGAAAGCTAAGCAAAGTATTAAGAAACAAAAAAAATTCATTTCTTAAAAAGAAAAGTGTACTGAAGTATGGTCATCAGCAAACAGAGGAGCCTAAAATGCCAGTTACAGGTTTGGGATGCTAAAATCAAACAAGTGCAAAAATTCAAATATCTGGGAAGTGTTTTAACAGAGGATGGAAAATATGACACTGAAATTCAAAGGAGCATTAGGATAGCAAAAGTTGTCTTCTGAAAGCTAAGCAAAGTATTAAGAAACAAAAAAAATTCATTTCTTAAAAAGAAAAGAGTACTGAAGTATGGTCATCAGCAAACAGAGGAGCCCAAAATGCCAGTTACAGGTTTGGGATGCTAAAATCAAACAAGTGCAAAAATTCAAATATCTGGGAAGTGTTTTAACAGAGGATGGAAAATATGACACTGAAATTCAAAGGAACATTACAATAGCAAAAATTGTCTTCTGAAAGCTAAGCAAAGTATTAAGAAACAAAAAAAAATCATTTCTGATAAAGAAAAGTGTATTGAAATATGGTCATCAGCAAGCAGAGGAGCCCAAAATGCCAATTACAGGTTGGGGATACTAAAATCAAGCAAGTACAAAAATTTAAGTACTTGGAAAGTGTTCTAATAGAAGATAGAAAGTGCGACACTGAGATCCAAAGGTGAATTGGCGAACAGGCCCAATATTTGAACTGAACATTTTTTAAATCATTTCATCACAAAAAATGTGGTAATGTCAATTAAAATGAAGGAGGTTACAAAAGAGTGAAAGGGAGAGAAAAAGAGTAAATATAGGGAAGGTTGCATTGGATATCGGCTCGGAACAAGAAATCGGGGAGCCGATTTCGAATTCCAGCTGAATTCATTGCATTCACTTACACGAAAATACCTTTGGGAAAGGTATTAATTCGTCTATTCCTTCCAGTTATAGGTTAAATAACAGGACAGATTGGGTTCTATAGCCTTGGTCGGCAACCAGTCTACCGCAGAAAGCAATGGCAACCTACTGCGGGATAATCTTCTGCCCAGTCAGTCATGTCTCTTTCGAGACATGATCGCCCAAGCGTGTATCACGTATGGCACTTAACTGACTGACTGATGAAAGGACAAAAACTGAGCAGGATTCAAGAAGATAAAATATAGTGATTGCATTTAAATTTTGGAAGGTTGTGTTTATTAGACTCTCACTGTACAAGTTGAACAGATCTGGTGAATCGATACATGCTTGTCTTATGCCCCTTTCTATCTTTGTATATCTGCTGAATTCATCATTGGTGGTCACAATCTGAACAGCATAAGATATGCAGATGATACAGCACTGATAGCTGACACAAAAAGAAAACTATAAAACCTCTTAAAAAAGGTAAACGAAGAAAGTTGAAAGAAAGGATTACATATAAACTACAAGTATATAAATTATATTTAGTATATAAAATATGCTTGCAAATGGGACAGAGATAGTAAAAAGATATTATATGTCCTGTAATAGTTGTTAAATTTAGTATATGAAACAGGTATGTAAATGTAGCAGCTGTTATGGGACACTTAGTAAAAAGATCTTCTTCTTCTTCTTCTCTATGTGCCATATCCTTTCAGTATGTAGATGATCATGGCCCTCCACATCTCCCTATGCCTTGTAGTGCGTAACATCCTTTTTCTTGTTATCCTTCCCAGATTCTGTTCTGTCATCCATTTCCTCAAGCCCATCAAGTATGTCATGCATTGCTTTCCACTGCCTCTCTTTTCCTCTATCTGTCCTGTGAGTATCCAATTCTCCAAACCCTCCTTCCTCTGTTCTGTCATCCATTTGCACAAGCCCATCAAGTATGTCATGCATTGATTTCCCCTGTCTCTCTTTCTCTCTCTCTGTCCTGTGACTATCATTTCTCTAAGCCCTCCTGATAACAAATATGACAACTATTATGGGACTGAGGTGGTAAAAAATATTACCTGTCTCGTAACAATTGTTACATTTAATATATCATTTCAGTGTGTAAATTATTGGAGAGGGATAGTAAAAAGATATTATCTCCCATAATAATTGTTACATTTAGAGCATGCTATTTTTGTAAGCAAAGGTAACAACTATTAGCGGACAGAGGCAGTAAAAAAATATTATTTTCTTTATGTGCTCTGTCCCTTCAGGATGTAGACATTCATAGACTTCCTCTTTCCCCCTGTCCCTTGTCGCTCTTAATATTTTCCCTCTCCCAAATCTCTCCCAAACTCTGCTCCACCATCCATTTGCTCAACACCATCAATTGAAGCTGCTTTCCCCTGTCTTGTTTTCCCTCTATTCATCCTGTGAGTATAAGATTCTCCAAACCCTCCTTCTTCAGTATGTGTCCTAGAAAGCTCAGCTCTTTCTTCTTGATGCTAAATATAAGTTTTCTTTGTGTTTGCATCCTCTCCAACATTTTGTTGTTGCTCATGTGCTTGGTCTATGGTGTTCTCATCATCCTTCTGTATAAAACATATCTGTTGCTTCAAGCTTTTCCTTCATCCTTGAAGAGATTGTCTAACATTTGTTGCCATAGAGAAGGACAGATATCATACAGGAGTCTAGCACTCTTTTCTTTGTTTTCAATGAGATCTTCCTGTCTCTTAGTACTCTGGTTAGCTTTTGAAATGTGTCTTTGGTCAAACCAATGCATCTTCAGATTGCAATGTTGCAGTTTTATTACATGTCCTAGAACAGTTGTTACATTTTGTGTATGAAATATGAATAAAAATGTAAAAAATAAAGCCAAAATAGTTGCTAAGACTATCAATGAGTTATAAAATCCTTTTTTTTTCATTTATTTTTCTATTGGTTCTGGAGAGATATTGTTGTAGAGGAATATCCTGGTCCTATCTCACAATGGGTATGGCCTGGGTCATAAAAGACTGTGATGGGAACAATCTACAGTATACGAGAGTCGACAGCCATCGACCTTATACGTGAGTTAAACGTCACTAAACGGTAGCTTTTTTCTCAGGACGGATGCATACGTCCTATACAGAGACATTGCCTTCATAAGTGTTATTCGTGTTAATTGTTCGTTGGTGTACTTGTATTTGGTTTATTGTACTAACGCATAATAAATCTCTATTTATATATACTCAGTGTTAAGAGTTATTTCTGGCACAATTCTTTCTCCGTTTACCCCCCCCCCCCCCACTCCGGGATACAACAGATTTGGCAACGAAGAATCGAACAAATTCATGCGGAGAGAAAAAATTCAAATCAGTCGCCACAACACTACCCAAGCAAGGCTGAACCACCACTTGTGTGCAGGTGTTACAGTGTCAAAAAAGACAAGGCGCTGAAGGTATTCAAGAAAGGATAAAAGATGAATGGGATTCAAGAAGATAGTACATGGCAACTGAGAGGCATTTACATATTTGGATATTGTAGCTATCAGGGAAGCAAGTAAATGGAAGGGAGTTCCACAGGTGGAAAATGCAAGACAAGAAACTGTTGGAGAAGAAATAGCAGTTACATTTAATTATTTCTGTGGTAAAAGGGTGGGACCTAAATGCCAATCGAGCAGCATGCTTCAATTCATGTGGATTAGGCATCAGGGAAAAAAAACTTGTCAGAGCAGATCCGATAGTAATATTTTTAAGAAAAATAAAGGGAAGCCACGTCACGGCAGTGAGAAAGGGACTGAAGCTGGGATGCAAAATCAGGATTGATTACAATGCAGAACCTTCTTTAAATTTTTGTCTAAAATATAATGTATAAACGGCATAAACCTAACAAAAAATTCATACAAGCATTCTACAATATAAAGAAGCTGAAAGAAAGATAGTAAACAAACAAGAAGGTGCCTCATGCATTTTGTTAAAAATAATGAATTCTGTAAATAAAATTTTTGTCCTTAGTTTTCTATATTGTTGTTGTATCCCAGGAGGGAATAAACAGAGAAAGAATAGTGCAAGAAATAACTCTTAACACTGAGGATATATAAATAGAGATTTATTATACCTCAGTACAATAAACCAAATACAAGTAAACCAACGAACAGATAACAATTAAGAAGGCAATGTCTCTATAGGACGTATGCGTCATATTTAGAAGTAGACTCCCGTCTAGTGACATCTAACTCTCGTCTAAGGTCGATGGCTTTCAACTCTGGTATAATAACGAATAATCTTGATCACTCCCATGTAATAAAGAAAACTCTCATATAGCCACGAACACACTCGATCTCTCTCGAGTGCTATCTGTAGTTCGTTCTCGTCTAGGTCTTTTATGACCCGGGCCATACCCATTCCGGGGTAGGACCAGGATATTCCTCTACAACAATATTCCTCCAGAACAATTGTATAATGACATAGTTGATTCTATGGACATTTGACATGCAGGATCAACCACAGAAATGATGAAATTCTAAGTAAGTATTTTTGTAGTCCAAAATAAAGGAATAAGAGAACAGAATAACAGAATAACAGAATAATAAGAGAATAGAATAATAGAATAACAAAATAGAGGAAACATCAAGATTTACCCTTCTATTCATAAAGCTAAAGCTGATAATATTGGGTTGGTCAAAATTTTTATTCAGTTTAACAATAAATTTTCTTAGCAATATTATTGGCCTTGAACTGGTGTCTTAAATTCAGTTAATTTTTCTCTCCTGAATCCATCTTATATGTCTATTATTCAACTATGCTTAGAATATTGCTGCAACATATGGTCCGGTTCTCCTACTACATATTTAGAGATTCTTGATAAAAAAAACAAAGAAAAAGCAGCAGTATTATTGGTACTGACCTGGCATATTGGCTTCACTCATTTTCCCACCACTGTTATGTACTTTTTCTATAAATACTTTCATGGTAACTGTTTGGATAAACTCTCTGCTATGGTACCAACACTTTATGAATTTAATCACAGTACTAGATTAGCTGTATGGTCTCATAAATTTACAATTTAATTGACTAGGTGTAACTGTAATTTCTATGACAACGTTTTTTTTTTCATGATTCTCACTCATGGAACTCTCTTCCGGCTCTATGCTTTCAAGTTAACTTTTATCTTCAAGAATTTAAATGCAATGTCAATCATTATCTACTGTCTTTATGAATACTCTTGTATTATTCTCGCTCAGTAATAAGGTTTTGAATTCAAATTCAAATGGAATTTGAAATCGTTGATTTCACATTCCAGTGGATATCAGCTTGAGCCAAAATCAAATTCCAGTTGACGAGCCAAATTCAAATTCCAGTTGAATTTGTTGCATATGCATACATGCAAATACTCTTCGTAACGGTATGAATCCATCTCTCCTCTCTCCAGCTATGATTTGAATAGCAGGACAGATTGGATTATATAGCCTTGGTTGGCAACCAGTCTACTGCAGAAAGAAATGGCAAACTACTGCAGGAAAATCTTCTGCCTAATTACTCGAAAGAGACATGATTGCCCAAGTATATTACATATGGCACTCAACTAACTGATTGAATAATATTTTTTTTTATTCTTTTACCTCAGTAATGCATTCACTTTGTGTCTTAGTGGCATTACTACCTTGCATAGGGTGAAATGGTTAAAAAAAGGATGTAAAGCAAAAGATTTCAGCCAACCCAATAGTTACTCAGGAAACAAGTTCTTTTTTCCTGTAACATTGAATTTTTGAATTTATAATACACAAATTTGTCAATACCGAGCAAGATGAAAACAGATGCTGATAATAATCTTGCAAGTTACTTTAATTTGGATTGCACCAAGTAACCTTTATATATATATATATCTGTGTGTGTATGTGTGTGTATGTGTAAGTGCTTTGTTTGGCAGATAGAAAATATGAAAGCTGATGAGAAGATACCTTAACATTTATCTTTATTTAAATACGAGGCTTGAAAAAGAAAAAATGAAAAACATTTTTTTAGTGTCAAGCAATAATCTTCAAGTGAAGAGTTTATCTATCTATATCTTAATATGAGTCAGTTTTCTTGTCAATCCAAGCATCAATCTATATTTCTATCTATCCATATGAACAGCACTTTTTTTTTTACATTTATCGTTTTCATCTGTCTAAGCAGTTTGCCTGTGTATTTGCAATTCTAATATATTCTTCTATTCTTCATTCAAAAATCCTTTTTATTGTCTACTGATTCTTTTGTCTGTCAGTTATACTTCCTGAATTTTTTCAATATTATTCACTAAATACAAGGCCCAAGAGACACTCAATGTAGATTATTACTAAATGGAGATGTTGTTAGTGTATATACGAAGGGGAAAAGAGTTGCATATCATGAGGAATGGTTGATCTTTCTCTAAAAAATGGTTTTCAGGACTATATGTCACTGTTATTGTTCTTTCCAGTACTGATTAGGTTTCCTTTCTAATCCTTTCTTCAAAGTAGTGTTGAATACCATCGATTATATAATTATTTTCTCTTCCAGTTACTAGTGCTATCCATTTTAGTTGTTGTTACTGTTGAAAGTCTCTAAATAATGTGGTTTCTGTTATTTTGGTAAAGTTTAGAAACATGTCTATCTTAAATAAATCAAAGTTTTTTCCAGGAACTTTTAACATTAATTTTTAACATCAAGATTTTTCTTGTTAAAATGATGAATAATTTTAACACATTCAACATTCTGAATAAAAAATAGTGAATTTCATATAGCATTATTTTGAAAATTAGCATGAATAAAACAAATTCCTAGATTTGGGTGAACAAAATAAAACCCTCAGAATTAAGTAAAAATCCACAAGAATTTTTCATCCTTTAATAGTCAGTTGTGTTTAATTCAATTTGTAACATATCTGTAGGTAGAAAAAAGCAAATGTTGATAAGATATCAATGGTAGCAAATCAATGCCAATTGAGCTTGTCCTCCTCCTGGTGGGTTGTTTCTGGGATAGTATGCACTGACCCTGCATATGTATAATCAAGGAATGTTGAATTGGTTTTCTAAGTTCAAACTCATGCTGATACAATTGCATTCATGTTTGTAAAAACAGAGAAATATATGATTCCATTTCTTCTTTCCCCGCTAAGTATAGGTTAAATAGAAGGTTAGACTGATCTCTCTAACTTCAAGTAGCAACCAGTCTAGGAAAAGAACAACTTTGAATTTCAAACCACAGAGATATAATCAATCTTGACTTGGCAGCCCACCTTCAGTCACTTCCTAACCAACAAGATATGGCTTCCCTGTCTTTTCTACAAGTATTTTCATGGCAACTGCTCTAATGAGATTTTTTACCCTGGTTCCCTGACCACATGAATTTTTGCATGCTACTAGATTGGCATCAAGGTCCCACCTTTTTACCTCTGAATTAGTTAAATGTAACCACCTCTTCTACTCTAATAGTTTCTTTTCTTGCACTTTCCATTTGTGTGTGCTTACGGCCATATCATGTTGAATACACCGGTTCTTGCTCAATCACCAAAGTCAAGCAACATTGAGCCAGGTCAGTACTTAGATGGGTGATCGCTTGGGAATACCAGGTGCTGTAAGCGTATAGTGACGGATGTGCGTTGTGCAGTGGATATCGGCTCGGAAAGAGAAATCGGTGAGCCGAGTTCAAATTCCAGTTGAATACCCTGCATTCACTTAAGCACTGGTACTCTTGGGAAAGGTATTAATCCATCCCTTTCCTCTAGTTATGGGTTAAATAACAAGGGTAGAACTTGGGGACCCTACCCTTAAAAAAACAAATCCCAATGAATCTTGATACTTGAAAAGAAAAATATATTACTAGACATAAAAACTTATATAAACAACAATAAATTGTTGAAAGAAAAAGCTATTACCAGCAATAAATAAATAAAGTTTAGTTGGCAATAAATGACCCACCGAGGTTGATATACCATAAAAACAAAACAACAATTCCCATTCATCTCTTATTGTTTCTTTGGCATCCCCTGTACCTTTTTTTTTTTTTACTCACACTGTAACCCTCTGCACACCAGTAGCATTTCTGCTTTACTTGGGGTGGAATAATTATATATATAAAAAAAAAAGTCAACAGGAAACAACTCCACAATCTTTCCCAAGAATAAGCAACATAAGAGATTTCACCTTGCTGCTGATACAATGTAAACCAGTGAAGCCTGTCACATGTTGCTTGGAGAGGTAACAAATGCTGTCATGTTGTTCCATTGCACCAAAAAATCCAATTACTCAATATGGCACCCCAACAATCTCAGGGATTATGGATTAAATTGAAACAAGAACTCTTGGTTTTACAAACCCTTTTGTAAATCTTTTTTTATTCAATGATAGTCTTCCAATTTACTGACTCAGACTAAGTGGAAACTGAGCAATACTAACACATCACTCAATATATCATGGGTCTGATATATAGATGGCACCACTAATGAAAAATTCCTATAATTTTTATGAATAGCATGTGACAAACTTTGGGCCCAATCAGATTATTAGTTTACAAATTACAGTTATTTAAGTGAAGCTACTGTTACAAATTTTTAAAACAATGAAAAAATTTGAATTTTGTGTTTTGATAAAGCATTGCTTTCTGATTGGAAAAATACTGTTCAAGCAAAGCAGTGGCTTGATATGTGTTATTCAAATTCTGCTTTGTTGGGAACAATGGTTAAGAGGTGGTAAGATGTGGTTGTACAGAAACAAATGATTCTGAATTTTCAGATTGCCCAAAATTGGCAGATATCCCGGAAAACAACAAAAAATCCACAAACTCGTTTTAGCTGATCATAAATTGAAGTTACATTTAATAGCAGAGGAGTTGAACAAATCAGAAGACAGTGTGTTCACCATTTTGCAAGAACATTTGTCAATGAGAAAGCTGTGTTCAAGGTAGGTGCCGCATTTGCTCACAGATGATCAAAAACAACAATACATCAACAAGTCAGAGCGTCGTTTGCAACTGTTTCAATGCAACAAGAAGTTTTTGCATAAACATATGACAATGGATAAAACATGGATCCACCAATTTACTCCAGAGTCAAATTGGCCATCAGCTGAGTGGACAGAAGCAGGTGAAAATCGTCCAAAGCGACCAAAGATGCAAACATCCACAGGCAAGGTTTTGGCTTCTATATTTTGGAATGTGCAAGGTATTTTGTTCATAGATTACCTGGAGAAAGGAAAAACTATCAATAGCAAATACTATATATTGGTGTATTTAAAGAAAGAAATCACCAAAAAACAGCCACAAATGCATAAGGAAAAAGTGATCTTTCACCAAGACAACGCACCGTTTCACAAGTCAATCACAATGATAGTAAAACTACTTGAATTGCACTTTTTAATTGCTTCTGCATCCACCCAGTTTTTTCCAGATCTGGCCCCTAGTAATGGCTCTCAAAAGAATGCTCCAGGGAAAGAGACTTGACTCCAATGAAGAAACTGAGGAGCATTTTGAGGTCAAAAACAAATTGTTCTACAAAAAAGGCATCGAAGCATTGGAATCAGTGTATCCCCCTAGAAGGAGGCTATATTGATTGGCTAAAATTTGTTGTTTTATTAGTTAGTTTCAGGATTTATTGAGTGATAAGTTAACTAAATAATTAGATAACTGAACAATACTAAAGACAACACAAGATATCTCTTTGCAGGGACAGTGGAAACTGAACAATCTAACCTTGTAGATTAGATAAAGGATTCGGTTTGAAATTTCCTGAACTTTACTCAGATTGACAAACAATGATTGAAATATTCTGAATAAAAAAATAAATAAATAAAAAATTAGCCATTTCACCCCAAGTAAGGTGATAATGCGACTAAGACATAAGGAGGTTACTGGGAGAGAAAAAAAATAAGAAGAGAAAATACATTTAGAGAACTAAAGAAAAAAGCATGTAAAGAAAAGAATGACTTGCTGCCAACACAGAGAATTTGCATTTGCATCAAATGCAAAGAAAGTCAAAGACAAAAAAAAAAAACCAGAAAAGAAAGACGGCTGCTCATAAAGTGAATATTTAAGAACATTATTCTTGCAAATACAAAATTTTGCTGGTAACATGCAAATTTCCAATCATCGAAAGAATATAAAAATTGCATTACCAATGAGGGAAGAGGAAATTGTTTTTTCATCCTATGATTATCGCATAGTTAAGTGTAGGTTTTTCTGTGGTGAACAAATAGTAAAAATATGGTAAATAGACAAAGAACAAGTAGAAGAGAAAAGAAGAAGAGATTTATTGTTGCTAAAGCGAACATCAAAGAACTGATGAGAAAGACAGTGAAAGTGATTCCTTAAAAAGTAAACACAAACTACAGAAAGGACAATAAAAAACAGGTTTCAGGAAGACAGAAGATGGCAGTTTGTAGTACATTTAAATTTCTGAAGAATGTAGGTGGCACAGAAAAAAAAATTAGAAAGAATTTCTACAGGTGAGAAATTAAATTATTAGAATAAAACCATCAGATTAATCCAAAGGTAAAATAAAGATATTGCCTCACCTTAGAAATTCATTGAAATAGTTAAATGTAACCATCACTTCTACTTGAACAGCTTCTTTTCTTGCACTTCTCACCTGTGGAATTCCTTTCTGTCAACTTGTGTCCTTGATAGCTACAATCTCCATAAATTCAAAGGCAATGTTAACTGCCATCTACCTCCTTCAATCCCATTCATTTTTTAGCCTTTCTTCAATACTACTGAACCCAGTTTTTCTCTTACAAAAAATATTTTATGTAAATATACAGAATATTTTAATGTATCATTAAATATATATATTTCTACAATTGATGAATATCATATCTATCATTAACAGATTAGTGGTGGTCCTGTCTTGCTTGGGGTGAAATGATTAAAAAAATTCCAACAATAAAATACAATTACTTAGGATAGGATAAAAAAAAATTTGGATAATTTTTATGAAGTACTAACCTTGAAATGGCATGCAACAAAATTTGGGCCCAATCAGATTATTAGTTTACAAATTTTTTCCTATCTACCTCCTTCAATCTCATTCATTGTATAACCTTATTTAATACCTCCTATATACAGTCTTTTCTCTCAAAAATAAATATTTTATATAAATATACAGAATATTTTAACATCGTTGTGGCACAGTGGATATCGACTCGGAACGAGAAATCGGTAGAGCCGAGTTCGAATTCCAGTTGAATTTATTGCATTCACTTACGCGCAAATATCCTTGGGAAAGGTATTAATCCGTCTATTCCTTCCAGTTATGGGTTAAATAACAGGACAGATTGGGTTCTATAGCCTTGGTCAGCAACCAGTCTACTGCAGAAAGCAATGGCAACCTACTGTGGGATAATCTTCTGCCCAGTCAGTCATGTCTCTTTCGAGACATGATTGCCCAAGCGTATATCATGTATGGCACTTAACTGATTGACATTTGATGAATATCATATCTATCATTAAAAAATTAGTGGTGGTCCCGTCTTGCTTGGGGTGAAATGATTAAAAAAATTCCAACAATGAAGTACAATTACTCAGGATAGGACATCAAAATCTCATGGGTCATAGGCTGAAATAAAAGAGGAACTTTTACAAAATCATTCGCACATCTTTTTCATTCATAGCTAGTTTTCCAATCTACATTATTGCTTGCAGTTATCTCCTTTGCTTCATATTTTCAAAAGTTTTTTACTTCACTCACTTCATCTGCATATCTCTTAATTTGTCTTTTTGCCTGTCATCTTTTCAGCATTTCTATCTTTGTCGGCAATCTTTCCATTTCCTTTCCTAAATCCTATCCATTCATTTTGTTTTTTACCCTAATATTTATTTCTATAAGTCTGTCTTTTTCCTTCTAACTTCTCCAAAAATTTATCAGGTTTACAATCTTTAATCTCTTTCAAAAGATTCCTTTTCTTTGTTTCCTTGAATTTATTTTATGTATCATACTTTTTGTTTATATATATATGTGTGTGTGTGTGTGTGTGTGTGTGTGTGTGTAACATATATACACACATATAATTAATATTTCATATACATATACAGAATATTTAATATATCATCAAATGTATTTGTTAATGTACTTGATAAATATCTATCATTATATATATATATATATATATATATATATATATTCAGATACTTTAATCCAAGCGGAAAAAGCAGGAAGGTAAATTCCAAAAACCCGATCCTAATTAATATTAAAAATTTTATTTTAATATTAAAAAATGATACAGGAAGAGAGCTCCATGTAATAAAATATTACAGAGCAAATATAAATTAAAAAAGTATTAATTCAAGGATGTTGAATGACCATTTCGATATGAAAATCCCCACGGGGGATAACACATCACCTCAGCAACAAAAAAGTTTCTGAAAGGAATTTTTTGTTGCTGAGGTGATGTGTTATCCCCCGTGGGGATTTTCATATCGAAATGGTCATTCAACATCCTTGAATTAATCCTATTTTAATTTATATATATATATGCACACATAATAAATATTTCATACATATACAGAATATTTTATTTAAAATCTCCTTGAGTTTATTATATATATAAAACATATACACACATATAATAAATATTTCAAATACATATGAAGAGCAATTTATATATCATCAAATATATATGTTAATGCACTTGATAAATATCTATCATTATATAAATATATATATATATATAAATATATGTATATATATGGATGCATGTATCTCATATATATAACATACATGCACATATACATATACAGAATATTTTGTATATCATCAAATATATATAGTAATACACCTATTAAATATTATATATATATATATATATATATATATATATATATATATATATATATACCCAAGTATAGGGTAGGTATGGATGGAATAATATTCCATATCCAAAGAAACACTATTCATAAAAAAAAGTGCTCAATACAAAGTAGAACTAATAATATTTATTTTGAAATTCTAACATAAATATGTTATAATATCACTACAAAAGTAGCTATTTTGTTTCAACACTTCTTGTGTCTTATCAAGTGATGAGGTTTATTTCAAGTTGAAAAGTTTTAAAAAGTTAACAACTAGCCCAACCCCCTTAATCATGGAGGCATTTGGGTTAGTTTTTAACCTTTTAAAACTCTTCAACTTGAAATAAACCTCATCACTTGATAAGACACAAGTAGTGTCAAAACAAAATAGCTACTTTTGTAGTAATATTATAACATATTTATGTTAGAATTTCTACTCTGACTGACACTAAATTGGTCAAATTTTGATCCTGGCCAGAAAGAAAGTGGATGTGTCTAGCCACACTGATGAGATGTGATACAGCGAAACAGGCTTGTATGTGGATGACTAATATATTATGCTCTCATTACGATTGAGCTCTCTAGAGAAGAAAATTTTAAAAACAGTTTCCACTTTTGCGATATATGCATTACTCTTCAGAGATGAATTGAGTTCTTTCTGTGACTGGCGTGTGTATGCACTGCTTATATGCAACACATTAAAATTTCCCTTCTCTGGTTCCATGCGCCTATGGCTTAGTGGGTAATGACTTTGACTGACACCAAATTGTTCGAGTTTTGATCCCGGCCAGAAGCAAGTGGATGTGTCTAGTCACACTGATGAACTGTGATACAGCAAAACAGGTTTGTATATATATATATGCACACATTGGAATATCTTATGGAGATGTACAGAATCTTTTAGTATATTATCAAATATATATATTTCCAAACTTGATGAATATTTTATCTATCATTAACAGGATTCAGTTTATAACTTGTCACAACTTTATAACTTTAATTTGGAACATGTGGGTTGCTTGTTTTTGCATTTGATGACTGCGCAGTTTAGTAGGGTCAGTTGGGCATCATTTGTCAGTTAAAGAGAACTATACGATAATTCTCTCTACCAGAAATTTAGAAATAGTATGCTGTACAGCCTGGCATTTATGCTAGAAATTCTAATATGAACATTTCTGGATGTCAATCTGAGGAGAGTACAGAGGATTCTAAAATAGTTTAATGCTGGTTATGAATGTACAGCAGCTCTCAAAATTAATTCTGATCTTTTGATAAGAAAACTCCCTAATTTGTTGATGAGGGCCTTAAACTCAACAAAGAGGCCTACATTAAGTGCCTTGAGGAGGTAGTGCTAACCTAGGTCAAGAGGGTATCTGGAAACAGGACTCTGCACCATGCAACAGAAGCAGGAGAACTCGCTTTCAGACAACTTCTAAAACCATATCACACATCCGAACTCCCCAGACTGCAATCGCATTGTTTTATTATGCATACAGCACAGTTGAGATTGAGACAAACAAAACTCCTTGAAACACCAAAGATGAATTGAAGGCAAGGATTATACTAGTATTTACCAAATCAAATGAGGAGACCATCCAGAAGAGCTGCAAGAGGTTCTGAAGTTGTTTAAAGGCTGTATTTGAATCCAACAACAATTTTATTGAATAAATTTTCTATGTTGTATTTCAAGATATTTTTGTGTAGTTATGGTAATATATCTATTAAAATGAGATGCAAATATTATTTTCATCTTTGTGTAATTTATACAGCAATTTATCCATTGCATCCTATAATCATAATATGCATGCTAAAAAGTCTGCCTTCTTCTACCGTGCGCCCATGGCCCAGAGGTAGAATCACCGACTGACGCCACTTCGGTTGGGTTTCAATCCTGGGTTAAAAGCAATTGGTGTCTAACCGTACTGATGAGCTGTGATACAGCGAAACAGATCTGTCTGTGGATGACTATATATATATATATATATATATAACTGTATACATATAGATACATATATAACTATATAAATATATGATATATGCACACATAATAAATGTTTCATATACATATATAGAACGTTTTATATATCATCAAAAATATATATTTATACAATTGATAAATATCTTATATCTATAATTATATATGTATATATAACTATATACACATATGCATCACAAACACACATGCATGTACACACACATATGCACACACGTATATATATCATATGCATGTATATACATACACCAAATATTTTATATATAATATAATATACATATTTATACATCTAATAAATATCATATCAGTCGTTATATATATTTAACTACATATATATATATATATATATAACTATATATATTTGTATATATATATATATATATATTCACAAAATTAATTAAAAATAAAGATGCCTATGCATATATATATATATATATATATATATACTCATATCTCATATACATATATTATATATGCACACATAATAAATATTTCATATACATACACAAAATATTTTATATATCATGAAAATATATATTTATACAGTTGATAAATATCTTATCTGCTGTTATATATATATATATATATATATATATATATCATATATACACACATATACACATACAAAATATTTCATACATATTTATACACCTCATAAATATATCTA
>JBBBDQ010001373.1:4297500-4327500 GCA_037127315.1 Ascarosepion bandense
AATAAAAGGTTACAAACTCATACCTATCTATATGAATATGTCAGCTCTATCACTGATATTGAGCACTTTCAAATAAGTACCACACATATATAATATATAAATAATATAATATATATAACAAATTGTATATATATATATTGATATTTATGATTATATACATACACTTTTCACACACACACACACACACACACACACACACACATATATATATATATATTTGATGATATTGAAGCTGTCTGAAGGCAGAAGAAAACTGAAAGCTTCAAAAGCTTCAAGGTGGCAAAAAGATGTTGTTAAGAGCTACAAAGTGAGGAAACTGTGGAAAGCCATGATCACCAACTTTCTGAGGGAACACAACATATAGAAGTAAACAAAGCTACAAAATTTAGCGTTTAATGTGAGAAATACAAGAATTACAAGACCAGACAGAAAATATTCTGTCGTTATTAAATTTCATTTAAAAGTGTTTCCGGAATTTATTATATTTGGATCTGGGTCTGGATTAGGGATTTTTTTCACTCTCATCTGAGGAACCCCTCCCTGAATGACTTCCACTGTCTTCATGACCATCATTTCATGGGATGTACTGTACTCAGCATGCTTGGCAATTCAGGTTGGCAAAGACTATTTAAACCACAGCTGGTTGATCATGTATGTTGGCTCATAGGAGCTTGTTGGCTCATAGGAGCTTGTTCGTCCTTTAACAGGTCTTGTTTTTGGTCCTGCTGGATGCCTACTCCACCCTCCTCACCAAGGTTGCACCTGGCAAGGGTGCCAGTTTAGTCACTGACAACCCAATCTATAGCAGATAGTACTGGGTTACGTAGTACCAGCAGAAGACATAGTCTGACCTGACCAAGCTTACAGCATCTGGTATTCTCAGATGAACACCCATCTAAGTATTGACCAAGCTCAACATTGCTTAACTTTGGTGATCGTACAGAAATTGGTAGTTCAACATGGAGTGTCTGTAAGCATATGCATTATATTATAGGCCACAAAAAATAAATTAATCTTGATCTTTCATTAACATCAAGATTTAGGAAAGTATTATTGACACATATTTGGTTTATGTTGCTTAATTGACAACTCATCCAAAGTGGTTATTTTTACGAAACTTTGTTTGGCTAATTTTGGTATTCCGTCATTTGCTAGAACTGATTTCAAGTCACTTGAAGGTGAAACAAACACTTATCAAAAATAATTTCCCAAACCATGTTGTTGAGAAAGAAATATGATTGGTGTTTAGATAGTGTGGGAGGCTGAGTGATTATAATGTTATCATTTTAACCTTGAGATCAAGGTTTAAATCTCATCATGGTCGATTTGTCAAGGAGACAACTTTTTGATAATATGCCAGTATATGGCACCAATGGGAAGTGTCTAAAAACTATATATTGTACTGAGCCAAGTAAGTGAAAAGGGTAGAGAAAACTTTTTTGAAAGACATTGACGGTTTTGCAAATCTGAAGTCACAAGTCATTAGGAATGATTGTCTGAGCTTACATTTTGTGGATAGAACATATAAACACAAAACTGCTCATCACACTAAATTTTGTGATATATATATATATAGTCATCCGCAGACAGGTCTGTTTTGCTGTATCACAGCTCATCAGTACGGTTAGACATCTGATTGCTTCCAGCCAGGAAAGAAACTCAACCGAATTCACATCAGTCAGTGATTTTATCTCTGAGTTATGGGCCCTCAGTAGAGGAAGGTGGACTTTAGCTTATTATATACAATGCAAATACATGTCAGTAGACAAGAGTTTTCAAATTCATTACTGAATGAACGATATTTAAAATGCAGACATTTCGCTCACAAAAAGTAAAGGAAATACCCCTCACCACTGATGATGATTGCAAGTACTTGAGTAGTAAATTTAGGTTTTCCTTTCCACGAACTAGACCTTGGCATACAAAAAATGGAAAGAGTCTAATAAATAATTATCAAAAGAAAAAAACATATATATATATATATAGATAGATATACATACACACACACACATATATATATATAATACACATACACACATACATATATATATTTATTTTCTAAACATCACTTAGATGTGGCACAAGACTGAAAGTATGGGGTACCCAGTGAGAATTGAACTCACTATTAAGTTGTAACAGGTTCTAGCAAGACAAGCTTGCTAACCATTACACCACATCTGTACACACACACACACACACACACACACACACACAAAAAAAAAAAAAAAAGCATACACATATATATATATTTGCTAATAAAATGGCGATAGAGTTATGAGATGATTGCAAGAGGCAGAGGCTGAAGGGTAGAAAACAGTTCATTGCCCACAAGGCCACACAAACTCTTTTCAATTCAGAGAAGGCTAGAAAGTATGAACTGGGGAGCTCTGACCCAAATCTATTAGAAATATTCTGTTTTTTATTTGTCTATATTTCTGAGATGAGGTAGTATTTACACTATTTACATTATTCAGATTATTGTCCTCATCTTTGTTGCCATTTGTACAATGTTTTGGCTGTTGTACACTCCAGCCTTCTTCAGGTGCAAGAAATTTTGAACTAAACCCTTTGTTACAATCACTGGGGTATATCATTCTCATCCCTTGCATAGAGCCTCTTTTGGCAGTCATGAGCTATGTTCCTCTAACCCTCTAAGTTACTTTGAGAGTTATCAAGAAGAATTAACTAAAACTGACATATAAAAGATACGTTATGTGGAATTAATGAATCTACCTCTGTAGAATAAATAAAGAGCTCAGTTTAAAATTCCAACAAATATTATCTGAAGAAGGCTGACGCGTACAATGGCTGAAACATCGAGAATATGAGAGTAAAGATGAGGACAAAAGTCAGAACAATGTAAATAGTGTAAACAGTTACAATACCTCATCTCAGAAATATAGAAAAATTTTGAAGGTGGATATGGTAACAAAGATGAGAACAGTTTGAACAATATAATTAGAGTAAATAATTACAATACCTCACTTTAAAATTATAGACAGATAGTAAATATGAATAGGGCAACAAAGATACGGACCACAGTCCGAACAATGTAAACAGTGTAAAGAGTTACAATACCTCATCTCAGAAATATAGACAAATCCTGAAGAAGGCTGGAGCATAAAATGGCTGAAACTTCATGTATATGACAAAACTGATGAGGACTACTGTCCAAACAATGTAAATAGTGTAAATAATTACAATACCTCATTTCAGAAATATAGACATATATTGAAGGTGAATATGGTAACAAAGATGAGGACAACAGTTCAAACAATGTAAATAGTGTAAATAATTGAAATACTTCACTTTAGAAATATAGACAGATACTAAAGGAGGCTGGAGTGTACAATGGCCAAAACAGGACTATGACAGTAAAGATGAGGACAAATATCTGAACAAAGTAAATAGTTTAAATAGTTACAATACTTCATCTCAGAAATATAGACAGATGTTTGTTGTGAAGACATTCACTGTTACAAGGAAATTCTTCACCCATTGATCTGTCCAAGCAAGGTCAGAGAAGAAATTGGCTGTCAGGTTCTGGTCATCTAGTTTTTTTGCTTGTGCTCCCATAAACCATGGTATCGTCTGCAGATATAATTACCAGCAATCTGAGAATCTTAGGCAGGTTGTTAATATCTAGCAGAAAAAGGGTGGGATTGAAGTGAAAGCCTTGGAAGATGCCTACATTGATCTCATGGAGATCAGTTGACTGGCTATTTAACAACAACCTTCCTGGATGTACCCAAGAGGAAGTACTTGATATTCGAGAAGGCTCTCCCATTAATTCTCAGGGAAATTAACATCAAAACCTTACAAACATCTCTCTTGAGTTTTTCATATGCAACACAATTCTGTTCAAAGTTTTTCCATGCACACATATACATATACATGTACACACATATATTCATATATATTTGCATACACATGTATAGACAGGGTGCAATAGATAAATTGTTGCCATTTTGTATTTTTAATTTTGCCTATACACATGGTCCTGTTTTGGATTTTGTTGACTGCCCAGTATAGTTGGTTCCGTTGGGCACCATTTGTAAGAAAAAAGAGCACCATGACACACTTTGCTCCACCAAAAATTTGGAAACATTATACTCTGCTGCTTGAAAGCTCAAATACAAACATTTCAGTGTTGTAGTGTCAATCTGAGGACAGTGCTGAAGATTTGGAAAGAGTTGGATGAGTATACTGGTTTTGTTTTGTTTGTTTGTTTTGAGGTTTAATAACCTATCAATCCTTATGGGATCATTTAAGGTCATAACCAATGATTTTGGGTAAGGTTATTTTATTTTTACAACATTTTTCTTTTCGAGTATCAAGATTCATTGGGATTTGTTTTTAAGAGTAGGTTCCCCAAGTCCTACCCTTGTTATTGAACCCATAACTGGAGGGAAGGGACAAATTAATACCTTTCCCAAGGGTTCAGTGCTTAAGTGAATGCAGAGTATTCAACTGGAATTCAAACTTGGCTCACCGATTTCTCTTTCCGAGCCAATATCCACTGCACCACAACGCACATCTGTCACTATACGCTTACAGCACCTGGTATTCCAAAGCAGTCACCCATCTAAGTACTGACCAGACTCAACGTTGCTTAACTTTGGTGATCGAGCGAGAGAGTATACTGGTGATTATGAAAATACAGTAGCTTAAAAACTCAAAAAATTTTGATCATTCTGATAAGAAAAGAACTCCCAGATTTTCTGGTGAAAGCCTCAGACTAAACACAGGCTTACAGTAAGTGCCTTGAGGTGGTAGTACTGTCATGTGTTAAGAGGGTGGCTGCTGAAAGACCCTGCCTATATCTGGCAAAAGGACTCTGCTTCATGCCACACAAACAGGAGAACCTGGTTATGGCTGCCAGACAACTTCTGTAACCACATCTTCTCTTACATCTGACCTCCTAACTCTTCAAACTACAACCCCCTTGATTATTATGTATAGGGCACAGTTGAGCAAGAGACCAACAAAACTCCTTGTAACACCAAGGATGAAGGCAAATATTATGACAGCATTAACCATCTTAAACAAGGATACCGTCCAGAAAAGATACAAAAAATTGTAATGTCATCTGGAGGTCATGGTGATAATTTACTCTGTAGTATTTCATGATATTTTTGTGCAAATTTAGTTAATATATATGTTAAAATTTTATATCAATTTTTGTGTAATTTAGACAACAATTTATACATCATATCCTGTGTACATAAACAGACATAAATGAATATGTATATATGCAATAATGGCATTTCAAATTTCCAGAAACTGGTTCTTAAAATCAGGGGTTTTCAAACTTTTTGACTTATGGACCCCTTTATATTTCAAGTTTTAGTCTAGGGACCCACTATAAATAATATTGACATGTAACGGGTGATAGTGCAAGCTTTTGTCATTTGATAACATTAATAAGTAAAAATAAATATCCAGACATTGAAAATTCATAATTTGAATTTCACGTGATGATTTAATCCACGGACCCCCTATCTTAACCTTGCGGACCCCTGTCTGTGGTCCACGAACCACAGTTTGAAAACCCTGACTTTAAATGTAAACAATACTTAGGAACCTATTCTACTTATTGCAATCTGAGAATAGAAAAAATCACTTTATAGTATCAAAAAAAATTCAACCATTTTATAGAAATTATTTATTTATTAGGATATTTCAAGATTGAAATTCTGTTCTTGTCATATTTCTGTTCAGAAGTATAAGACCTTTTAACTCTAGTGTCATCAGCTGTGTTATGGTTTTTTAGCCATATTTTAACTAAATCACTGTAGTCCCGGATGTGTGTTGTGGTGCAGTGAATATCAGCTCGGAACGAGAAATCGGGAAGCCGAGTTCGAATTCCAGTTGAATTCAATGCATTCACTTACGTGCAAATAACCTTGGGAAAGGTATTAATCCATCTCTTCCCTCCAGTTATGGGTTAAATAACAGGACAGATTGGGTTCTATAGCCTTGGCTGGCAACCAGTCTACTGCAGAAAGCAATGGCAACCTACTGCGGGATAATCTTCTGACCAGTCAGTCATGCCTCTTTCGAGACATGATCGCTCAAGCATGTTTCACGTATGGCAGTTAACTGACTGACTGACTAACTGACTGACTGTAGTCCCAAAGATCCACTGGAAAAATATCAAATTTATGACCAGAAGATTTGCTATATTTTTAACTTCAAGACGATTTCTTTTGTCAGAATAAAATATGTTTAAAGAAAAAACCTCTTTCAGCCTCCACAGAACTTACAGCAATAGTTTGTATTATATTTTTAGCTATTATATATCAGCTGTTAATATATAAGATTATTTTTGGATAATCTCACAACTAGTTCTCTAAGCTTTTATAATTTTAAGAATTGGTTTACGTGAACTGGTAGAATGCCATCACTGTATGTATGTCTGTATACGTATTCTAGTTTTGAATGCTAACTTTTTTCTAGCTGTTTGTAATTGCAAACTATGAATCCATTCACTTCTTTGAATGTGATTCTCTTTTGTTAATCTACTTATGAATCACTTTTCTTAAGCAAGTCTTTTTCCTCCCTTTTTGTTGTTTTTACCTGTCAGTCTATCTGTTTAATTCAGTTCATACTTAACACTAAGCAAATTCCTTTCATATCAGTTTATATTTTTTTCAATCTTTCCTTCAAATTCTCTTTATATCACTTAGTGTACCATTTTTACTTATTTACATATATCTGCATAATTCTATTCTCAGATATTTGTTTTCGATCTTTCTTTGTCCTGACGGTTATCTTTTCCTTCAGTCATGTGCATCTAACCTTTTGATAAGATTTTGATCAATGCATTCAAAATTTGAAAAAAAAAACAAGTGAGGTGTAAAATAAAAGTACAAATTTTTTGCTGTAGATAAAATTATCTTGAAACTGCATCAGAGTTGAATATCAGAAATAAAATATAAAGTAAAATTTCACAAACACGCACCAGCTCATAAATATAGAAGAGAAACAACTTACAAATATTCCCCCTGTGACACTTATCAGTGATTAATTTTAAACAATAATAACTTATTTCTGGAAATATTTTTCCAGTTTGAAAAAAAAATTAGCTGCTGCTACTACATCTTTGTCTTCTTCTCTTCCTTCTCCTCTTACTTCTTCTTCTCCTCCTCCTACTATTCTTCTTTTCTTCTCTTCCTTAACCTCCTCCTCTGCTTCTTCTCCTCCCCTTCTCCTCTTTCTTTTATTCTTGTTTCACCTCCTCCCCTTCTCCTCATTCTCCCTTCCTCCTTATTTTCCTCTCCTTCTTCTCTTCCTCATCTTTATTCTCAATCTCCTCTTTCATCTCCTTCCAACCTTTCTTCTCCTTCCTTTTCCTCCTCCTTCCTTCTCCTTCTCTCCCTCCTTCTTTATTTCAACCTCCCCTTCTTCTCTTTCTTTTTTACCCTCTCCTTCTTATTATTCTTTCTTCTCCGCCTCCTCCTCCTTATTCTTCTTGTAAAATTTCTCCTTCAGGATATAGTTGATCATGAGTCTCCACAACTTAATATTCTCTGTAGTTCTAAGTAATGTTTATCTTCTTACAATCCTTTCAAGTCCCTGTTCAGTTATTCATTTACACAAACTCATAAGGTAGATTACTCACTGTTTCCTTTTTGTCCCTTTTTGTTTTTGTCATATCTTGTGAGTGCCAAAATCTCTGTGTCCTCTTTCTCCATTGTTTGTCCCAGAAATTGGAACTGTCTTTCTCTCATTTTGCTTTTTAGTTTTTAGTTTTTCTTAAAAATACCTTGTTGCTCCCATCTTCCATCCATGTTATTTTCAGCATCCTCTTGCCTCATCTCTTCTTTGTCTGTGAAAAAATATCCACTGCCATAAATGAGGATTAACATTACATAGCAGTTCAGCACTCTTTTCTTTGTTTCAATAGTGAGAATGACAGCCTTTTGAATCATATCTTATATCTATTTGATAGAGGAATGTAGCTGTCAATGGCAAAGAGACACCATCTCTACAAAGGAGACACTGCAACATTGAAGAGGAGATGTGACTATTAATTGAGCTTCATCTAAAAAGCAACAATAACATGTAGAAAAGTTAGTAATAAAATAATAAAAAATGCTTCATCAAAAACTTGAAAAAAATATCCTTCAGATTATCACATTTTAAGAAACCACAAGCTCTATATAATATAATGACAAAATCTTCAACAGCTGCTCTGCCCAAATTTCCTTAAAATCTTTCTTCTAATTTAGTGAATACTGTCCTATTTTAATCTGTGTTTGATAAAAAAAAAAGAAACATTTAAAAAAGATTTTCTGTTCTTGCTTATTGAGCTAACAGTAAGTTTCATATGTGATACATGCTTGGGTTATCATATCTCAAAAAAGACATGGCTGACTGAGCAGAAGTTTTTTACACAGTAGGTTTCCATTACTTTCTTCAGTAGACGGGTAGTCAACCAAGGCTTTAAAACCCAATTTATACTGCTATTTAGCCCATAGCTGGCAGGAGAAGAGATAGATTAATACTTTTCCCAATGAAATGAATTCAACTGGAATTTGAACTTGGCCCTCCAATTTCTCATTCTGAGTTGACATCCATAGCACCACAATGCACATCCTTGTTAAGACTCTAGCAGAACTTGAAAGCCAGATCATTGCTAATGTGTCTATATCTGTCTTATATATGTATATATAAGACAGCTATATATAAATTTATGTCTTTCTCAAGGGTATATATATATATATATATATATATATATATATATACTAGCAGTATAGTCCGGCATTGCTCGGGTGTAATGAAAGCTTTAAAACTAATCCATGGTCTTGGAGCTCAGACTCTGCCTAAAGAATATTTGTGTGAAGTTTGGTGAGAATCAGATAAAAATTGTGGATTTTTATAAAGAACATGCAGACAGATAAACAGACACACACACAAACATCTTGCCTTGTATATATACATATTATCGATTTTATGCACTATTGTAAGAACTGCAACCTTGAAACTTCTGAATATCATTTCCTATGTCTTTGTCTATGAGTGTATCAAATTTGATTAAAATCGGACCACTCCTTCTATAACCCGATTTTTTCGATTATCGATTTTTGATATTTATCAAGAGTACCACAACACAAAACCTAGCTAAGAACACTCGCAGATGCTTATAATACAACTGTGTAAATTTTCAAGAAAATCAGTTCAGCCGTTTTGGAGTCTATAGGTAACGGACACACACAGACACACACAAAGTTTCATTTATAAATAAGTTTATATATATATATATATATATATATATATGTCTTTCTCAAGGGTATTTGCATGTAAGGAAATGCAACAAATTCAACTGCAATTTAAAATATACTCTCTAGTTTCTCATTTCCAGCTGATATCTTAACCTTAACCCTGTACGACAACACACATCTTAACTATAAAATAACTGTATGGATTAAAATACCGTAATGGCTCCAAAATATATTCTCCCTATTCTCACAAGTTAAATAATTATAGTTTGAGTTTGAGTTTTGTTTAATGGCATATCAACCTCTGTGGGTTATTTAATGCCAAAAAGATGAGGTTTTAAGGTATTTTTTTAATGCACAGTTATAGTGAGAAGGTTGATTTAGTCAGATTTTAATAAAAGTTTTTTAAATTTTTTTTTATTTTAGAAAACTAAAAATGTCTTCTAGTTTTGTATTCAAAAATGTTTTGCTGAGTATAATTTTTTCCTTAAAAAATGTATTGTTGGTAATATTTTTTCCTTTAAAAATGTATACTTTTCTATAAAAGTTTATTTTTATGTATATATTTCTATAAAAGTGTATTTTTATACTTTCTTGTATTTTGACACCAGTTTCGGGGTTAACTATTTGCCCATAGCTGGGACCCTAACATGGTGGACCTGAGAAGAACAGCAATTAAGAGGTGGTTCCATGCTCTTCACAACCTCCCAATCAGAGGATTTGCTGCCGGATGCAGTTTATTGTCATACCCAGGACCAAATAATTATAAATTTGGCTAGAAAACACTGCATGCCAATAAATAAAAATAAAGAAAGCCTATGAACAAATATTTTGCAAGGTTGGTTGGAATTTATTAGCTTCAACTATGATTTAAGTGTAAATAACCTTGTCACTCTTTCTATAGTCACTAAGCAGAGAAGAACTGAAATGCTGAATTAGATTGAGATTTTTTTGTTTTGATTTTCATAAAAATGAATGATACGGGTCTCTTTCGCACAAGTCATAAATTCATAAATACATGCACTAATATTTATGACCGTATAACATACGATTGTCTTGCAAATTTAAAAATCATGAATGACAACTACAAATAATAATTATAATATTTGATACAAGTGGGATTTGCCAGAAATAAGATTTATATATTTGTGTGGGAAAACGATGCATAAATTTTACATAGAACATTTTTAGAAAAATCTATATGAAATATAAACATTTTTTCATGTGACACATTTTGTTCTTTAGGACTTTATTTTACCAAAATGATGTTTACAGTAATGTAATAAGACATACTCATGAAGGAGAAGGGAAACTGACATTTTAAATTTAAATTTAAAATTAAAATTTCAAAATACAGAGAATTTCAATTTAAATTTAAAATGTCAGCATTCATTCTTCATGTGCATGTTTAATGATATCAACATAAGCATTGTTTTATTTGACAATATTTTAAAGGATGAATTCTCAAAGGATGAAACTCATCACACAATCCAGTATTAAAGGACACTGAACCAAATGGGGGTTTTGCCTTCTTCTTTACATGCCGTGTCCTTTCCAGATGTAGGCAATCATGGACTTCCACTTTCCCCTATCCTTTGCCACTCTTAAGACTTTTCTTCTTGGTATCTCTCACAAACCCTGCTCTATCATTCACTTGTTCAAGCCCATCAAGTATGTCTCCCATTGCTTTTCCTATCTCTCTTTCCTTCTATCCATCCTATGTGTATTAGATTTTAAAGCTCTGCTTCTTCCTTACGTGTCAATGAAACTTCAGCTGTCTCTTCCTGGTGTATAAATTTTTTTTTCATATCCATCTTCTTGAAAACCTTGTCCTTGCTCATATGTTTGGTCTATGGTATCCTCAACATCCTTCTGTAGACCAATATTTATGTTGCTTCGAGTCTCTCCTTCATCTTCATGAACCTCTGGTGAGCAACCCCGAGGCCACATTATGCTGCAGGCTGCACCAGTCTCCATTCCTCACATGCTGCAAATAGTAACCAACTGATTCTGCCCTAGTCCTCTCTCCTCAACCAAAACACCATGAAAAAGAACAAATAAAATACCAAAATCAATCCAGCTACTCGGAAAACGCCCAAAACTTTCTGTGTCTCTTTCACTAACATATGTGGTATACACACTAACTTTTATAGCGTAGAAGCATTCCTTCAAACTAACTCACCTGATATCTTAGCCCTATGTGAAACTAACCTTGACCCGTCTATCCCCTCCTCTGAGTTCTATGTTCCTGTGTTCCTGGTTACCTTCCCCTCCTCAGGAAGGACTCCAGCATCCATATGCATGGGCTTGGTGTATATGTCAGTGAACACCTCCCCCTAGCTAGAGTAACATCTCTCAAATCCCTGGACCAGTCTTTCATGTGCTTCTGTCTCTCACTTCTAAGCTCTGTTAGCTATCTCTTCTTCCTCTACCGCTCCCCCTCCTCCAATAACTGTTCTGTACTTGACAGCATCTCTGACAATATTGACAAAGCCATTTCTTCACACCCATCTGGCCATATTTTCGTGTTTGGCGACTTTAACGCCCACCACACTAAGTGGCTGGAAAACTCTGTAACCAACCCTGCTGGTGTCCACACCTTTAATTTTTCGATCTCCCAATCCCTTACGCAAGTGGTGGACTTCCCCACGCGCTTTTCCAATAGCCCTAACGGAAGGGACTCGGCTTCACTTCTACCCCAAATTCTTGCTCCACCAGACAGCTCTGCCCTCTCGGAATTTCTGACCAGACCATAGTTTCTGTCAACATCTCGTTCCACTCCACCCCTACCCAAGAAACCCAGACCAACAGAATATCCTACTGCTATCAAAGAGCAGACTGGGATTCGTTCCGTGACTTCCTCTGCAACGTCCCTTGGAACAATGTTTTTAGTCTTCCCATCGAAGAATGTGCATCAGAGGTCTCCTCCTGGGTTAAGGCTGGCATCAATGCATTCATCCCTGCCAGGAAATTTCAGCTTAAATCCTATTCATCTCCCTGGTTCACGCCCACTTGCTCAGCCACCATTGCCCACCGGAATCACTTCTTCCGGCTTTATCATAGCCATGTGTCGGACCAAAACAGACGCCTTTTCGCCTCAGATCATAATAAGTGTAAAAAGACACTTAATAAAGCTAAGATGCTGTTTACTGCCAGGATGAAGCAGCGCATAGCATCCTCCAAGTTTGGTACCAAAGACTACTGGCACCTCTGCAAATGCGTGCTTAGCAAGAGTAATTCCTCAATACCCCCAATAATAAACGAGTTTGAGGTCCTCACCTCCTCAGCGGACAAGGCTGAATGCTTTGCCCATAGATTCTCAACCAATTCGACTCTGGATTTGTCTGGAATCCATACACCCGATTTCCCATCTAGAACTGAGGCCCAATTGAATGACGTCCACATCACGCCCTTGCTGATTTCTAGCATAATCTCAAAACTGGACCCTCACAAAGCGAGTGGTGGGGGTGGAATTCCAGTCACAGTTTTGAAGAATTGTGCCCCTGAACTCTCCTCTATCCTTTCTAAGCTCTGCAACCTCTGCCTATTTTCCTCCTGCTTTCCTGCCTGTTGGAAGTCTTCTTCTGTGGTTCCAATATTCAAGAACACTGGTGAACCATCAGACCCTGCAAATTACCACCCCATCAGCCTTCTTCTGATCTTCGGCAAAGTGTTCGAAGCCATTATCAATGCCGAGGTCGTTCAGCATCTCACAGCCCACGGGCTCCTCTTGGACAAACAGTATGGCTTCCGCTTCGCCAGGTCCACTGCTGACATGCTAACGACCATCACCGAGTATATAGACCAGGCTCTCGACAAGAATGGTGAAGCCCAAACTGTCGCCTTGGATATCTCTAAAGCATTTGACAGAGTATGGCATGCTGGCCTTCTACGGAAACTGCAAAGCTATGGCATAACTGGACTTTTGTTGGACTTAATCCAGTCATTCCTCTCTAACCCCACACTGAAGGTGGTATTAAACGGACATGCCTCCCAGAACTACCCTACAAATGCAGGTGTACCCCAAGGCTCTATCCTAGGTCCTACGCTCTTTCTAATCTATATCAATGATCTCCCTGATACCATAAGATCACAAGTAGGCATGTATGCCGATGATACCACAGTTTACTCTCGCCTTGATCAAAAATCTGGTGTAGGTTACAAGGCGACCCTCGCTGCCGAGCTTGAGAAGGACCTCCAATCCGTGGTGGATTGGGGTAAGAAATGGCTCAAATTCAATTCTTCCAAAACGAAGCTGCTGTCAATTAACCACCAAAGACAACTGCACCTCCCCCCCATTAGCATGGAACAGGCTTGCCTCCCAGAGTGTAAATCACTACGCCTGCTTGACCTGACACTCTCAGCGGACCTCAAGTGGAATGACTACGTCGAATCCATTGCTAAAATCCGCAGCTATGAAAGTCGGCTCTCTGTGCAGGGCCCAGAAATTCTTTCCGCCTGAATCTATCCTGCAATTATATAAATCCACCATCCGCCCGTGTATTGAGTACTGCTGCCATATCTGGTCGGGTGCCCCTTCTATTCTCCTCGGGGTTCTTGACAAAATACAGCGAAGAATCTGTAATGTGATTGATACCAACTTGGCTGACCGCCTGCAGTATCTCTCTCACCGGCGTGACATGGCTTCCCTGTGCCTCTTCTATAAATACTTTCATGGCTTCTGCTCTGACAAACTTAAATCACTGGTGCCCCCCAGATGTGAATTTGCACGAGATACTAGATTAGCAACTAGGTCCCACCCTTTTACAGTGAAACCGATGTAACTGCAATTTCTACTCCAACAGCTTCTTTCCTCGCACTTCCTGCCTGTAGAATTCCTTACCACATGCTTGCTTTCCCGACGGCTACAACCTCCTGGAGTTTAAATGTAAGGTCAATAGACACCTCCTAACACACTAACTCACACCCACTCTCTCCAACTGTCTCCCTATGTACATCCTAAGTCGTCTATCACCCTCCTTCTGATATTTCCTATACCCAATCCCTCTATGTAATCCCCTGCGCTATAGTGGTAGTGGAATGTTTTGCTTGGGGTGACACGATTAAAAAAACAAAAGTCTTTGAGGAGATTGTTCAGCATCTGCTACCATACAGGAGGACAGATATCACATAACAGTTCATTACACTTTTTCTTTGTTTTCCATGAAATCTTCCTATCTCTCAATACTCTACCGAGCTTTAGAAATTCGTAACTGGCCTTGCCAATTCCCCTTCAAATCTGTGTTGCACTTTCTGTCCTCTGTTAATGCACTTCCCAGGTATTTAAATTTCTGCACATGCTTGTTTTTAGTATCTCTGACCTGTAGTTGGCATTTTGGGCTTCTCTTCTTATTGATGAGGTTTGAGACCTGCTTGAGAGAATATTCTTTTTATTAATTTTTCTCAGTTGTGCTGGTTGATAAATCTCATAATTTTCCTTCTTTATGTGCCATCTCATAGGTGATCATGGACCTCCACTTATCCCTATCCCTTATTGCTCTTAATACTTATCCTCTTGGTATCTCTCCCAAACCCGTTCTGCTATCCACTTAATAAAGCCCATCAAGTGTGTCTCATACTGCTTTCCCCTGTCTTTCTTTCTCTCTATCAGCCCTATGAGTATTTGATTCTCCAAGCTCCTTTCCTCCTTATATATGTCAGAAACCTCAACTGTCTCTTCATGATGCTAAGTATAAGTTTCCTTTTTGTTTGCATTCTCTCTAAAAGCTTGTTTTTACTCACATGTTTGGCCAACGGTATTCTCAGTATCTTTCTATACAACCACATTTCTGTTACTTCAAGTCTCTCCTACATCCTTAAAATTGTCCAGTATTTGCTGCCATACAAGAGGACAGATATCACATAACAGTCCAGTACTTTTTTCTTTGTTTCCAATGAAATCTTCTTGTCACTCAGCCTTTGAAATGCATCCTTGAAAATGGCAATAAGCCGTCAAAAGAATAAAGCTGATAATATTATGTGTTTCACTTGTAGTCTTTGCTGAATTTAAGCTCAAAATAGGTACTCAATCATGATGAACAGACCTCAGACCTTAAACTCAGTATAGACCACAAGTGAAACTTATACATTCGATTCATCACTAAAAATGCCGGAAAAATAGCCCATTTGCTGTACCACTCTAGCAATTACATGATTTTAGCTGGAATGTGAATGGAATAAATATTTGACTCTCTATATGTGGTTTGATGTAGCTTAGTTGTAGAGGTTTGGACTGCAAAACTGAATTTAAAAACAGCCTAAAGTTGAATGGATATCTTGACCTAGACACATCACAGTTACTATGGTCACAATACATGCAGTCACTTACAGGTTACATATGAATATTAAATGCAAATAGAGTGTTTTTTTTTAAATATTATAATAAATACAGTAGTTAATTGAATTTTTATTTGAAATATTCTCTTTCTGATTAATATTCAACATAGAAATAAGCAGAAGGCAATGAGGCTGAAAAGCAAATATTTGTTGTATAAAATAAAGGCTTTTCATACATCTGGCTATGAACTTATTGATTTATATATGCACACAGGATTAAATTAGGTAAAGAAGATAATATCATAAATAAAACAGAGTCACTGTCAATTGACAGTGACTATCAAACCTAAATCACTTTTTGGATAGCAGCATCTACATCTTTGGTCGAAGATAGTATTGCTTTATGTTCTGATCTGTGCGGTTATGACCTGCGTTTCTAAGTGTTTCCACCATAATCATGGCTAAAAGCAGGCAAGATTCAACACATCACCAAATAAACAGTCATCGGCACAGACAGCCACCAACATAAAATTAGATGAGAGTTATTATGAGCTGAAAGTTGGCTCAATATAAGATGCAAACACACGGCAATAAATTTGCCAAACACACACGCAGCAATAAAGTGACCAGCAATGAAAATGAAATTAATGGGAAAGCCAATTTTGTCTTCTCAGTTTGATTACTGGAAATAAAATATTTAATAGATCTTTTCATGAATACGATGTTTGTTTTTTTTTTTTTAATATAAAGATGTTAAAAATATTTCATAAAACATTTCATGACAATTTGATGGTTTCTTGGTGGGTAAGTTGCAATAGGGAAAACAAAAATGAAGGCAAGCCTGGTCATAGTTCACTTTTATAATTACAATCATTTTCTTATTCTTAAAAAAAAGGATAAAGACAATACTTGGAGATCTTATTAGACGTACAAAATTTAATTAAAGCAAAATCAAACAAGTACAACAATTTAAATCTCTGGGAAATGTTTTAACAGAAGATAGAAAGTGAAACATCAAAATCAGAAGGCTCAGTGGAATAATAAAAAGGTACCTTTCAAAAGCTAAGCAAAGTATTAAGAAACAAAAACATTTCTTAAGAAACAAAGAAAAGCATACTGAAGTGTTACATAACATCAGTCCTTTTATATGGTGGCAAATGCTGGACAATTCTCTCACAGATGAAGAAGTAACAGAAATTTGGTTCTATAGAAATCTCTACAAATATTTTTTGACAAGCCTTTTTCTTTGGTGTCATGACCACAGAAAGCTACTAGACTGGCATCTAGGTCTCACTCTTTTACCATTGAAACAATTAAATGTAACTGTCTCTAACGGTTTCTTTTCTTACTCTTTTTGCCTTTGGAATTCTGTTCCATTTATATGCTTCCCTGATAGCTACAATCTTCAAAAACTTAAAAGCAATGTTGCCATCTTTTATCTCCTTGAATCCCATTCAATTTTATCCTTTCTTCATCATATCCAGTTATTTTTCTCACTGGCACACTAGTGGTGGTCCTGCCATGCTTGGGGTTAAACGATTTTAAGAAAATGTTCTTTTGCTTAACGGTCTATGTACATAGTCACTTAAGTGCCATATGTGACACACGCTTGGGCAATAATGTCTCGAAAGAGATATGACTCTGACTGGGCAGAAGATTATCCCGCAGTAGGTTGCCATTACTTTCTGTGTTAGACTGGTTGCCAGCTAAAGCTATAGGACCCAATCTGTCTTATTATTTAACCCATAACTGAAGGGAAGAGATGGCTTAATACCTTTCCCAATAAGGGAATACAAAGACTTCAACTGGAATTCGAACTCGACTCCCTGATTTCTCATTCTGAGCCGATATCTACTGCAACACAATACACATCCCTGCACCACAACGCACATCTCTAAGTACATAAGAAAACTTAATAAAGAAAATAGAGCCTCTGGCAGGATTTGAACTTGTGTCTCTCTTTACAGGATGAATGATCTCATGCAGTATGATTTAACCACTCAGCTATGAAGCGCGTTGCAATATAGAAAGGTTTTATTTTTTCTTTAAAACACACTGTCGTATATGGCAGTGAATGCTGGAAAATCTTCTCAAAGATGAAGAAGAGACTTGAAGCAATAGAAATGTGGTCCTACAGAAGGATGCTGAGAATACCATGGCCAGATCATGTGAGCAACAACTAAATTTTAGAGATAATAGAAACAAAGATCACACTTATACATATAAATATCAACTGAGTATCGTTATAAGAGATTTGACTTAAAATTATGATAAACAAAGATTAGATTAGGGCTGCAGATTAATGTTAATGATAATAGCATTATTATGCCATGATTTGAACATGTTGGAGAGTCACCTCTTTTCACACACTCTATGGACTCCTCCATGGTATATAAATAATCCTTCCTACACAGAACAGGTTGTGGTTGTTACAGTTGGTGTTTGTCAGAGTAGCTGAACCACCGCTATAGAAGTGGGGATAAATCAGATATTAAAAGTGGGGGACTAAATCAGATATTAAATGTGTTTGTTGGAGGTGGTTAAATCTGATTTAGTCCCTCCAGATTTTAACATCTGATTTAGTTTACTCAACTTTTAACATCTGATTTAACCCCCCACCACCACTTTTAGCATCTGATTTAATTTCCTCTTCCAACAAACACATTTGATATTTGATTTAGTCCCTCTCCAATTTTAACATTTTATTTAGTTCCTCTGCTTTTAACTTCTGATTTAACCACCCCACTTTTAACATCTGATTTAGTCCCCAGTTTTTTATCTGATTTAACCCCCCCCCCACTAACTTTTAACATTTTGTTTAGCCTCATCCACTTATTATTATTCCTCTAAACAACACACATCTGATTTAACTCCCTTAACTTTTAACATCTGATTTAGTGCCCCACAATTTCAGTATTTAATTCAACCCCACCTGTTTTATTTTGTGGTGCCTTTTCTTTTTATCAACATAATCAAGATAAAGTGGCAGCAAGCTCTTCTGCAATGGTTATTCTTATTTTTGTAACTATTTGCTTCATTTCCCTTTTTTTTATCATTTCACCCCAAGCAAAGCACTAAAGCCACTAGGATGCAGGGAGTTACATGGAGTGAAAGAGAAACAGAACATTTTAGTGAGGCGAGGACAATAAAAGGAACAGGGTTCAGGGAGACAGAAGATGACGATTGATGTAGCATTCAAATATTTGAAGATCACAGGTGGCAGGGAAGCAGGAAATTGGAAGTGAGTTCATCAGGTGAGAAGTGTGAGAAAAGAGACTGTTAGAATAGAAGATATGATTGCATCAAACTAGTTCAACACTGAAGTAGTAGGACCTAGTTGCTAATCTAATAGTACACTTAAATTCGTGCAGCCGAGGGACCATTGAAAAAAACTCAGAACAATTGCCAGAAATTATATGGTCAGAAATTTTATTCCCATAATTACAAAAGCAAGAGAAATTGTGTTAACCTGAAGGGCAGATTATGTGATAAATATACAGAAATAATTGACCATCTTGTATTGGGTTGCACAGTATTAGCAACCATTGAATAAAAAAATCAGCAAAAAAATGGCAGGAAAAATTTGGAGGAAATAATAGAAAAACAAAAATACAAAAAACAGGTAGATGTGGAGGGTCATGATTGCCTACGTCCTGAAGGGACACAGCTTATAAAAGAAGTTCTACAGGTAAGAAGTGTGAGAAAAGAAATTATCAGAATAGAAAATATGGCTGCATCAAGCTAGTTCAACATTAAAGTAGTAGGGACATTTTTGCCAATCTAGTCAGTCAGTTGAGTGTCATGCATGATACATGCTTTGGGTAATCATGTCTCGAATGAGACATAACTGACTGGGCAGAAGATTATCCCGCAATAGGTTGCCATTGCTTTCTGTGGTAGGCTGGTTACCAGCAAAGGCTATAGAACCCAATCTGTCCTATTATTTAACCCATAACTGGAGGGAAGAGACGGATTAATACCTTTCCAAAGGGTATTTGTGCATAAGTGAATGCAAGGAATTCAACTGGAATTCGAACTTGGCACCCCGATTTGTTGTTCCGAGTCAGTATCCACTGCACCACAACACACATACACTTAAATTTGTGCAGCCGAAGGATTTGGGGGAATAAAAGAAAGACAAAACTTATTAAGAACAAGAAGATGTGGAGGGTCATGATCGTCTACGTCCTGAAGGGACACAGCTCATATAAGAAGTTCTACAGGTAAGAAGTGCGAGAAAAGAAATTATCAGAATAGAAAAGATGGTTGCATCTAGCTAGTTCAACATTAAGGTAGTGGGACCTATTTGTCAATCTAGTAAAATGCTTAAATTCATGCAGCATTGAAGGAAAGCTCGAAACAATTGCCAAAATTTGTAAAACAATGAGAATTCTATTCACTTTACTTATTATCTAACAACCAACAAAGATAATTTTTACAGAGTGACAAGTTTGAATTAGGAAGACACAGTGGAGTAATGGGTAACAGCTCGGATTGAGGAATTAGAGAACCAAGTTCAAATTCTTGTCAAGTTCATTACATTCACTTACATACTAATATCCTTGGAAAAGGTTTGAATCCACCTCTTCTCCCCACAGCTAGATTCTCTAGCCTTGGGGGGGCAACCAGTCTATGAGAAGGAAAATCGCTGAATTCAAAACCAGCCTGGACGGGGACCACCTCGCCCAGAGGATAAAGAGTTTTGCATAGGGTTAACACACTTACCTGTAAAAAAACAAGTTACAGAAGCATTGACAACAATGAATCAACCTAGAACAGAGTACAATAACGAGGGTCATCGATGTCCTATGCTTCACTGTGAGCAATGGGCTAAGAGAGACAGGTTGAAATGAACCTTTTTTTTTTTGCAATCCTGGAAATGCTTCATTCAGACAGTAGCTTTGTAAGCAAAAACTCATAAGATAGATTTTAGGCACCTAGACATGGTGCAATGGTTAGCAAGCTTGTCTTGCTAGACCTTATTAGAGCCGAGTAGTTAGTTTGATTCTCACTGAGTAACCAATACTTTTGTCCTTGTACCACATCTAAGCAAAGCTTAGAAGATCAAATCTTTTAGGATATATATTCTTTTTTTGCTGTAAATGGTCAGAAAAGGATTATATAATCATAATTATCAAAAAAATAAGATGATAAAATCATGACCTTTTCATGAATCTGTTAGGCGTGGAGCACGGAAATTATAACTTGAATACTGATTGAGACCCTTAACCTTTTCTAAGGCCTTAAAAGTAATTCTAAAAAAAGTCTTTCTGTATATTCTACTTGTTTAGCACATAACAATGTAAACTTCCTGAAACACTTATTTATAAGATACAAATGAAATGTTTCTAATGTTATCATTGTACTGTCTAATAAGAACATGATATTTAATCTTTCATACAAGCCCTTATTGCTTATATATGGCATGTGGCCTAGTCATTAGAACATTCATTTTCTAACCATAAGACCAGGGCTTAATTAATCAAGAGGATGATTTCATGATGTCATCAGTCTGGAAGACGTGATCCTAGCATATGGTATGTTTGGAAAGTGCCTGAAAACTATATCATGGGCTCACCCAAGCCTTGTGCATGAATTAGTGTAGAAAAAACATTTGGGAGCCATTGATGGCTATGCTAACACAAAGTCACAAGTTAGCATGACCAAGGGTTTGATCATTTGATCAGGCCAGATAATGCACTCTCTCCCAGAAACTATAACTAAGGTCCACACGGCATAGTTGAGTTTTGAGTTTGATTTTTTCTTAACAGCATATCAGCCCCTGTGGGTTATTTAATGTAAAAAAGGTGGGGTTTTAAGGTATTTTTTTAAATGTTCCGTTATAGTGAGAAGGTTAATTTAGTCAGATTTTAATGAAAATTTTGTTTTTATTCTTTTGTATTTTATAAAACTGAAGATATCTTCTAGTTTTTTATTCAAAAATGTTTTGTTGAGAATAATTTCTTTTCCTTCAAAAATGTGTTATGGTAATAATTTTTCCTTCAAAAATTTATTGTTAGCAATATTTTTCTTTCAAAAATGTATATTTTTCTATAAAAGTCTATTTTTATCTATATATTTCTATAAAAGTATATTTTTATACCTTCATAGTATTTTAACATCAGTTTGGAGGTTAACTGTTTGCCCATAGCTGGAACCCTAACAGGTGCTACCACTCCAGGTCAAGGGTGGACCTGAGAACAACAGCAATTTAGAGGTGGTTCTATGCTCCTCAAAACCTCCCAATTAGAGGCCTTGTTGCTGGATATAGTTTACCATCATGCCTAGGACCCTCAGCATAATTGCTGTATAAACCACAATTGGGCACTGAGGAGGTGTTTGCAATAGGGATTGGCTAGTTGCCTTAGTAGACAGGCATATTCGAATACGAGCAGCTAGCCAGAGTTAAATAATGTTCTTTACTGAATCTGGACTTTGTAAATTTCTGAGCTGGTGTATGGTGTAGGGATTTCTTCAAACATACATTCTACATTTTTCAGTCAGTCAGTTAAATGCCATATGTGAGACACGATTTAGGTGATCATGTCTTGAAAGAGACATAACTGATTGGGCAGAAGATTATCCCACAGTAGGTTGCCATTGTTTTCTAGGGTAGACTGGTTGCCATCCAAGGCTATAGAACCCAGTCTGTCCTATTATTTAATCAATAAATTGGAAGAAGAAATGGATTAATACCTTTCCCAAGGTTATTTGCATGTAAGTGAATGCGAGGAATTCAATCGAAATTCGAACTCAGTTCCCCCGATTTGTCGTTGAGATGATATCCACTGCACCACAACTACATTTTTACAATGATGTAAAAAATCTGTCTTTTTATCAAGCTTATAATAGTAGAAAAAAAGTTAATTTCTACAAAAAACTACAACAGACACAGGGATAATTGGAAAGAAAAGTTTATCAGCTACAAAATACTAGTTTTTTTTCTATAGTTACACCATTAAAAGTAGTTAATTTTTTGTGGCTTTATAGCTGTGTTTCTTCTTCCATGCGGAGAAATTCAATGCCATATTTTTTCTTCATATCTTCATGTAGATATAAAACCATCCACCCAAGGCACATTATGATAGATATATAATAACCCACTTAATGTACACCATAATAGATATGTAAACACTCACCCAAGATATGATGATAGATATATAAACAACGACCTTTTACCAACTTATCATACAGTTTGTCCCATCTTGTCCCAACTACATGTTTACATGTCAAGAGCTGTCACTGATATTTTGTGAGAAGCAAATCTGTATCTGGTGGCAAGAAGGTTATTTTTCAGGTCAACCTACTGATCCACCTGACTTCTCTGAAGATCTGATGGAACACTGAGTACAAAGTATATTCTGTATTGTCTAAGGTGAGTTAGATACTACAAAATCAATTCATGACAAAATGGATGAAATGCAAACATCATATTTATAAGTCTAAAGAGCTAATGAATTTTGTTTTTTTTTCTGACATTTTTATTCCTTCAAACATTATTTTCAGTGGATACTCATATTTGAGTAGATGCTTCATTTATTTCAAACAGTATTTATTTTGTCTACCAGCCTGCAAACCCAAGAAAACTGAATAAAGAAAATCCACCATCTAGTAGGATTTAAACCTGTGTCTCACGTTGCAGGTGTAAACACCATCTGATCCAGTGTGCATTTACCACTAGGCTACAGAGAGCTTCAATATAAAGTAACCAGATCAAATAGTTGTTCCTCCTGCAAAGGGAAATGCAAATAAGGGTATTCACTAAAAATAACATTTAGAATAACAAATATATATATAACGGATGCGATGGGTAAATTATCGCCAATTTTATTGTTTTAATTGCACATTGTTTTTGATTTTGTTAATTGCACAGTGTTGTAGGGTCAGTTGGGCACCGTCAGTGAAAAACAAAGCTCCATGATGCAATTTATTCTGCCAGAAATTTGGAAACAGAACATTCTACTGCTTGGTATTCATGTCAGAAGCTCTAACATGAAAATTTCAGTGTTAGGGTATCAATCTGAGGACAGTGCAGTTGATTTGGAAAGAGCTGAATGAGTTTAATGGTGATTATGAAGGTATGGCAATTTGGAAAACTCACACTGATGATTCTATTAAGAAAAGAAGTCCCGAATTTGTATATATCAGGAGAATGTTGGGTAAATTTATGACAAAGTGGAAACAATTCTGCATTATACATTTCATTCTTTAGGACTTCATTGGATTAAAGTAATGTTTTTGTTGATGAATTTATCATTATGTTGGGAGAATATAAGAATATAAAGTATGTTAACCGAGTACTTTCAAACATCATCATTCATCATCAAGGTCCAAATTTTATGGTTTTACAATTTTTAACCATCAACATTGGCCTTGCAGCGGAAACGTGTTACAACCTTTTGAAGAACTAAATAAATGTTAAGAAAATTTTTTAAAAATTCAAGCGAAGTAATAAAAAACCTCATTAAAAAACATGAAAAAATACAAAAGATAATCTGCATGACTAAGTTGTCTCTACAAAGGATGCTGCCAAAATACACGTACTTTAAATCACACACACACACACACACACACACACACACACACACACACACACACACATATATATATTTATTATAAATTATGTTTTAGAATATGTACATAATTTATAATAAATATTCACAGCTCTATACATCATATATCGAGCACTGTTTTAAATTAATGTTTTGGATGGTGAAAAAATTCTTTCTTCATTCTGTACTCACTCAGATATATATATATATATATATATATATATATATATATACAAAGAACTTATAAATTTTATCTTTTTATTCAACATATTTTTATTCTTTCAAACATTATTTTTAGTGGCTGCCCATGAGTAGAAGTTCTATTAATTTTAAACACTATTTATTTAATCTACCAGTTTGCGAACATGGGAAAAATTAAAAAAAGAAAATGTACTCTCTGCCAGGATTTGAACCTACATCCTCCTGTATACTGGTTGAAATAAAAAGCACATCAACTCAAATATGGGTATCAACTAAAAATAACATGAAAAATCAATTGAATTAAAAAATAAAATCCATTATTTCTTTGGAGATTGCTTTGTTTCCATTTCAATATGAAATTGGGCAGATAAGTGTTTCTGGAAAATATGAATGAGTCTTCTTTATGTGCTGTATCTCTTCATGGCTCTCCACAATTTCCTGTCCCCTGTAATTTCATTAATAAATTTTGTCTTTTTGTGACACCATTCATTGACTTAAACTCACTAAGTAGATTATGCATTGTCTTCCTCTGTCCCTCTTGCCTTCAATCTGTCCTGTGAGTATCAAATTTTCCTGGACTTTCTTTCTCATTAACTGCCCTAGAAATATCAACTGTCTTTCTTGATGCTACATATAAGTTTCCTTTTTGTTTCTGTTTTTACTAAAATTTCATTGTTGCTCATGTTCTGTCCATCATTTTCTCAGTATCCTTCTGTAGAACCACATCTATGTCGCTTCAAGTCTCTTCATCATCTTTGAGGAGATTGTCCAGCATTCAGTGCCATATACGACAGTGTGTTTTAAAGACAAAATAGAACCTTTCTATATTGTAATGCTCTTCATAGCTGAGAAATAACATCATACAGCATGAGATGATTCCTCCTGTTAAGAGGGATACATTGAAATCCTGTCAGAAGCACCATTTCCTTAGGTTAAATAATTTTTTTCAAAATCATTTCAACACAAGCAAGGTGGGACCACCATTAGTGTGCAGTGGGTTACAGTCAAAGAAAAGACTGGGTACAGGTGGTATTGAAGAAAATATAAAAATAGACTGAATTCAAGGAAATAGAAGATGGTAATTGACATTGCATTTCAATTTTTTGAGATTGTATCTATCAGGAAAGCAAGTAAAGAGAAGGGAGTTCCACAGGCAGGAAGTGCAAAAAAAAAAAAAAAGAAGCTGGTAAAGTAGAAGTAGTAGTTACATTTAACTATTTCAACAGTAAAAGGGTGGGTCCCAGATAGCAACCTAGTAGCACTTGGTCAAGGCACCAGGAAAAGAAAAAAGATTGTCAGAGCTATGAAAATATTTGTAGAAAAGACAGAGGGAAGCCATGCCATATCATTGAGAATACAACCAAAGTTGAGATGCCAAGACAAGATCAATCACATTGCAAATTCTTCCTTGGATTTTGCTGAGAACCTTGAGATGAATAGCAGGAATCAGCAATTCACTCTGAAGAAACTCATAATATCTGTGCCAATGTCAAAACAAAATTAGCACTGGTTATCAATATTGCAATTCCTTTTGATCCAAACATCAATAAAGAAGGTATCAGTGAAAATTGTGAAATACATTAACTTATCAATTGCAATAAAAGAAATTTGTCACTTTGAAGGGCAGCTTCAAAAGCAATTCAGTTCTAAGTGGAACCAACGTTGAAGCAATTATTGACTGACAATAACATGGGGGACTGAATATCTCATATTTAACTTTACATCTTATTCCACTCTTGACCTTGTCAGTTTCCATCAGCCAGTGTGTATATGTATGTGTGTATATACACTACCAGCCATAATTAATACGCCACCCCAGTTTTTTGAAAGAAATGATGTATTTCATCCTATTTTTAGTATTTATTGCCATGTGGATAATTCTAAATGAAAATAGAATGGTTCTTTTTTAATACTGCACAGTAATATGTGCATCAAATGAACTATTTTGGTGTCCAGTTTTTGTGCTCTCTTCCCCATGCTAGTCTCTTCTTTTTATTGGCTGGCCAAAAGCAAAGGCTTCCTGGCTGCCTTGTAAAATTTTGCAAAGTAATAATAACAAAAGAACCATTCTATTTTCATTTAGAATTATCCACTTGGCAATAAATACTAAGCTTCTTCTCTGGCACTTCCCGCCTGTGGAACTCGCTCCCATATTCTTGCTTTCCTGACAGCTACAAGCTCCAAAAATTGAAATGCAATGTCAATACTCATCTACTAACCACTTGACTTTAGCCCTTCCCCCACCCTGTATATCCTTCTCTTTCTCTCCCCCCTTGCAACTGTCATCACACCTGCATTATCATCTTTCTATTGCTTCTTCCTAATTGGTTTGTAATCCTCTTCTCCCTCCTCTAATTAATTTTCTTTCAGTTATGTAGTCCCCCACACATCAGTGGCTTTTACGCCTTGCCCGGGGTGAAATGATTAAAAAAAAAATAGTATGAAATACATCATTATTTTTTAAAAACTGGGGTTGCCTAATAATTATGGCTGGTAGTATATATGTGTTTGTGTACACATGTGGATGACACCTGCTCCTCATCCAAAATGTGAATCATAGATTTTCACCTGCAATGTCTCAAAGACAGCCGTACTATTCCCAAAGTTGGATGTTTATATATCTCCTGTAGTTTCAGCAGAGTTAATGGACTTTTACTTTTTAATCTGGCATATTTCAAATATTACTTCAAACATTATTTTTATATAAAAATACTAGTGTTTTGTCACTGATATTGTTCTATTCAATCGTAGTGAATCTACAGTATTTACATTATTCGGACTATTGTCCTCATTTTTGTTGCCATTTGTATGACATTTTGGCTGTTGTATGCTCTGGCCTTCTTCAGATGCTAGGAATTTTGAACCGAACCCTTTATTACAATCACTGGAGTATATGAACTTCTTTCCTTGTGTAAAGCCTCTATTGGAAGTCATGAGTGATCTCCCTCTAACCCTGCAAGTTATTTGTTCACCACTGCAGTATTGAACTCACGGAGTCAAGTCAGGAACTAAACAACATCTATATCCACTAGGCCATGTGTCCTTACGGACAAGAACAACTGAATTTTTGGGACTTATAAACCTAATGTGTGCGGCATGGTGCAGTGGATATCAGCTCAGAACGAGAAATCGGGGAGCCAAGTTCGAATTCCAGTTGAATTCATTGCATCCACTTACGTGCAAATACCCTTGAGAAAGGTATTAGTCCATCTCTTCCTTCTAGTTATGGGTTAAATAAGAGGACAGATTGGGTTCTATAGCCTTGGCTGGCAACCAGTCTACCACAGAAAGCAATGGCAAACGACTGCAGGATAATCTTCTGCCCAGTCAGTCATGGCTCTTTTGAGACATGTTCGCCCAAGTGTGTTTCACGTATGGCACTTAACTGACTGACTGAAACCTAATGTCCAGTAACCCTTATTTTTTTATCAGAGTTTATATTGCAATTTTTTGATGTCAGTGGTTTTCTCTAGTATTTCTGATGTTAATGGCTTTCTCTAGTATTTTTTACCAGAGCTCACATCTAGTATTTCTGATGTTAATGGTTTTCTCTACTATTTTTTACCAGAGCTCATATTGTAATTTTTGAGCCTAATGATTTTCTCTGGCACTCCATATTACTGGTTCCCATATTGTGTTCATCTCTATGCTTGGTCAGCTTAGGAGATTTTTGAAGCCTAGCATATGTGCTGGATTCCATAAGTTTACGTAGTTTCTAGTGGCGTTCTCTTTCTATTATTTCAACTTTATCCCATAGGGGGTGGTGATCCCCTTTCTCCCTCCATATGTGGAGAGCTACACCTGATTTTTCTATCTCCCCTCATGTTACAGCTTTGCAATGTTCTTATAGTCTTACCCTAACAGTAAGAAAAATAGTACTAAATCTGTTGTAGTTTTGTGAAAATTATCTTTTATTTTCCTCAGATACTCACTACAAGGCTCAAGAATAACACTGAAAGGGGTGTGTCATATGAATTTAGAAAGTGAAGTTTATGAGGATATGAAACAATTGGACCAGTGACTTAGGTTAAGATTCTAGAGTTCCAGTAAGTATCCATGTTGAAGTCTGTTCCATAGTGCAGTGGTTCTTGGGGGTGGGGGAAATAAAAGACAGAGTAGAACTTCCTTCTTAGAATTGGAATATGGATTGAAGGAGTATGTTGACTATACAGAAAAATAGTGTTTTGTGTTTGAAAACATGCACTATCTAACAGTGCTAGGGCACCTTGGCATGGTATAATGGTTAGCAAGCTTGTTTTGCTAGAACCTATTACAACTGAGTAGTGAGTTTGATCCTCACTGGATGCTCTATTCTTTCGGCCTTGTGCCACATCTATTGTGCTCTCTGTATCTGTTGCAGTTTCTGTGAAAGTAAATCAAAGGCGTTTATTTTAGAAACATGCATGGCTGCTAGTGGCAGTAGTGATTCTACAGGGAGGCCAGAAGAGGCCAAGCTTCCTGCCCTCAATTTTGGCTGACCCCTCTATTTTTATAAGCTTAAAAAAATTTATGAAATTGATCAATCTTTGATTTTGATATGATTTGATCGTCAACACTTTTCCCTACTGCATTTTCTTTTTCATTTAGCTTTTTAAAAACACATACAGAGACCAATTTGAAAGAAAAACAAACAAAATAAAACAACCAGATAGATAGAAACAAACATTTTGTTATGGAAGGAAAGAGACTCATATTTTTATATCTGAAGAAAGATGTTAATTAGAAATAATGTCAACTTGATATGTAGATACATAGGCAATCAGTGATTAATTATGCTGCTTGAGTTGCCCCCCTCCACAGAAAAATCTCGGCCTCCACTTTCAGAGTTTCACAATCACCACTGGCTGGTGGTGACTTTTTTATGTGCTGTGTCCCTTTAGAACATATGTGATAATGGCTCTCCACTATTTCTATACTTCCTAGCTCTTAATAATTTTTCTTTTTCCCTTATGTCTTCTAAACCTGGTTCCATCTTACATTTATCCATATTTCTCTCATATTAATATAAAATAAAAACAACTGATACTATACTGTGTTCAATGTCTAATTTAGAAGCTTCAGCAGTACATTATGGAGAATATTGTAGATTCAGTGATTTTAAAAATATTTTTCCTCTTCTATTTTGAATTGTAATCACAAAAAGACAACAGAAAGATGAAAACAATAGTAAGACAATAGAAACTGACCTTCATTGTATAAAACATCTTATTGTTCAGTATTTTCATATTCCTTTATCTATTAGTTTATGCATGTTAGAAAACAAAGTAAAACTATAAACAACAAGAAAAGGCTAAGCAAGTAAAATCCAAGATGGAGGAAGTAAAGAGACATGGAAGCTCTAGGAAAATTGGCAAGCAGAAGAAGAGAGAAAAAGTGAAAGAAAATCAACTGGAAAGGAAAGACAAGCAGCATGATAACAATGGGAAAAAATACAAGAGAACGTGGTAGTATATGCTTCCTGGAATGAAGCTCTAAGGTCTCTGCTATTTTACAGAATAGTTATTTGAATGATTGCCATATTTCTCTCTTTCCTTCTGAACAAATTGACTCAGTCAGTGTTGGCCTCTTTAATTAATGACACGTTTTTGGCTACAAAATGCTTGTTAACATATTAAGGCTTCAATGAGAGGGCAATTCTCTATACAGTGTCGCAGGTGAAAGCCTCCAGGAAGAATTGCTTTTGATCAATATTTGGATATTACCATACCAATAAAAATTCATTTATGATTCATGTGACACACACACAT
>JBBBDQ010001373.1:4330000-4460000 GCA_037127315.1 Ascarosepion bandense
TACTATTTTTAGTATTTATTGCCAAATGAAAATAGAATGGTTCTTTTGTTATTATTACTTTGCAAAATTTTCCAAGACAACAGAGAGAAGAAAACTGAAAAAATGTTACTTGGGATAAAAGACAATGAAAACAGAATTCAAGGGAGACAGCTAAAGATGATTGATGTCACATATCAGTTTTTTAGATAGTAGTCAATAAGAAAGCATGAAGCTAGAGGAGAATTCCACAGGAGAGAAGTGCAAGAGAAGAAACTAGCAGAATAGAATTTACAGTTACATCTAGCAATTTCAACAGTAAAATGATGAGACCTATCTGCCAATCTAGTACTGTGCTTAAATTCATAAAGACAAGGCACAAAAGAGAAAAGCTCATCAGAACAATTACCATGAAAATAATTATTTGATAATAAAAATTTTTAATGCAATATGAGTTGTCATTTTCTGTGTCCTTAAACCCGTTCTTTTATTGTCCTTTTTTTTCTTAATAATGATTTTTATCAGGTTTTTTCACTTTCAGTAACCTACTCATTGTGTGTTAGTGTCTTTATCAGCTTGCTTGGGGTGAAATGCTAAAAAATTAGAAACATGATTTTTCAACAAATACGCAACCATCTAAATCCGAAGGAATTTTCTCATACTTGCAAGCAATACCTTCAGACACTTATAAAATCTGGTATCATCAATATACAGTAAAATAAATAAATGTATAAGCATATAAATTCTACATTATCCATATATGCATAAGTACTTGCCAAGATAAATTTGTTTTTTATACTAATGTAGATATGAAGGAGCAATGACAAGAGCAATACTTGATCTCATTCCTGAAATCTGATCAAAACATGTTTATGGAAGAGCTTCTTGTTCAGGCACTTTTCAGCACTCTGATATATATAAATCTGTGTGTGTATATATATATATATATATATATATATAAATAAGACAGACACATTATTCCATGATTAAGTGGAAATATAGAAATATAGGCTTATTTTAGGTAAACCATCTTCAGGTTCCATCATTATTGTACAGAAGATTTTACACAAATGAAATTCACAAACCTCGAAAAAGCCAAAATCAGAAATAAAAATAAAGATCAGTTCCTTAAAAGTGAAAATTTTAAAAAAATGCATCATTACATCAGTTAGGCGAATACACACACATACATACATAAGCATGTATATATACACACATATATACCTAAACATGTACATATACTTAGAATCAAAGAGCACGCGTAAGATTAGATGTCAACTGAAAGATACATGCTGTAAGTCAGTCAGACTGCTGACACGTTGATTTGGAAAGTAAAAAATAAAAAATAAATAAATAAATAAATATATATATATATATATATATATATATAAGAAAAAATCATGAAAACACATGAAAAATTAAATAAAAAATTTATGATAATACCAGGTCAGTTATTTCTTATGAAACCTGCATAAAAGTGAAATTGTTGTCCAAATACACAATATATATATATATATATATATATATAATTTATTTGTCTGAACATTTTTTCTAATAAATACTAGTATTTGAGTAGATATTTTTGATTGAACAGTATATTTATAGTATATATATTTCTACTGGCCTGATTATTTATGAGAAGTTTTGTCACGAAAATGTGTAACAAAATTTTTCACAAAAAAATAAAGAACAGAATATCTACTCAAATAAGAGTATTGATTCAAAACTCCGATGCAAATGAGCTGAGTTGTATTTAAGTGCTAAGTTGTTAAATGTTTGGGACTCCATTATGTCATGCTCAATGGTATAGCATGTATTGAGTATTGGAACTATGAGATATATCAGACATAACAAAAATAATGTCCAAAAAATAAATTAAATATGTCCGTTGTTAGTTCCATTTAGCTAATCTCTGGAACTTTCTGTAATATATATATATATATATATATATATATATATATATATATATATTACAGAAAGTTCCCGAGATTAGCTAGGTATACTTTACTTATTCCACTCTACCTTAGTATTGAGCGCTTTTTTGTTTGATTACTCATGTCGGGGTTTTTTCTTTGGACTCCATGCTGACTCGGCATGAACTCTTTTGACTGATGTTCATATACTTAGCTCTTTCTTTTTAAAACCATTTTTTCCCTTCTTTGTAGGTCTGTGGAAGGTTTTTTGACACGAGTATAGTTATTATCTCTTTTATATATATATATATATATATATATATATTTGAAAACATAGGAAAGCATTCTTCTTAGATTTTCTCATAAATATGCTGGCAAAAAGTCAATGAAAAGGGTTCTTAGTAAGAATAAAATGAAAACATTCAATCACATACTTTCTAATAGACTAAGAGAGGTCACGATATGTGCACGCGCACACACACGCGCACACACACACACACACACACACACACACAGAGGGAGCGATTGCCATTATTTTATATTGTCACATGGAACTGGCCAATGTCTATATCCACTGGGCCATGTGTTCTTAAGGACAAGAACAACTGAATTTTTGGAACTAATAAACCTAATGTCCAGTAACGTTTTTTACCAGAGCTCATATTGCAATTTTTGACCCTAATGATTTTCTCTGGCACTATTTATTACTGGTTCCCATATTGTATTTATTTCTATGCCTGGTTGGCTTAGGAGATTTTTGAAGCCTAGCATATCTGCTGATTCCATAAATTTATGTAGATTCCAGTTCTCTATCTATTATTTCAGCTTCATCCTATAAGAGGCGGTGATTCCATTTCTCTCTCCATATGTGGTCAGCTACACCTGATTTTTCTATCTCCCTTCGTGTTAAGACCTTGCAATGTTCTTGTAGCCTTGTATGCATAATGTTTGTTTTTTATTTTGTCCACTGCAAAGTATAGTTGAGTTAGTTAGACACTGTCTGCAAGAAAAAGAGCCCCATGATGCAATTCACCCTGACAGAAATTTGGAAACAGCATGATGTACTGCTTGGCATTTGTACTGGAAGCATCAGTACATTTTAGAGTGTTTGGGCATCAATCTGGAACAATACAAATGATTTGGAAAGAATTGGATGAGCCTAATATTGATTACGAAGGTATGAAAACTTAGAAAAATTATTCTGATCAGAAGAGAACTGGTGAATTTGAAAGAAAATTAAGGAGTGATAGTTGGAGGAAGTTAAACAATATGCTTGTAGGTGTGTCAATATTCTTCTTCTTCTTCTATGTGCCCTGTCCCTTCAGGACGTAGGCGATCATGGCTCTCCACGTCTCTCTATTCCTTGTGGCTCTTAGTATGTTTGTTCTTGTTGCACCTGGCAACCCCTGTTCTGTCATCCACCTGATCAGACCCTGCAAATATGTTATCTGCTGCCTTCCTCTGTCTCTCCTTCCTTCTATCTGACCAGTCAGTATCAGGTTCTCCAGGCTCTCTTTCCTCATTGCATGTCCCAGGAACTTCAGTTGTCTCTTCCTGATGCTCAGCATCAGTTTCCTTTTTGTTGCCATTCTTTCTAACACCTCGTCGTTGCTTGTATGCTCAGTCCACGATATCCGTAGCATCCTTCTGTAGAACCACATTTTGGCCGCTTCCAGTTTTGTCCTCATTTTCGATGATATTGTCCAGCATTCACTGCCTTATTGAAGAACTGACATCACATAGCAGTCTAGTCTTTTCTTCATTTCTATTGAGATTTTCCTGTGTGTTAGTAAAGTTTGTGCAAAAGTGAATACAGTGGATTCAACTGGAATTCAAACTTGGCTCCCCGGTTTTGTTCCGAGCTGATATCCACTGTACCACAAGGCACATATTTTATAAAAAATATATTTTATAAAAAACAAAAAAATAAAAAAAACAAGAAAAGCACACACCCCAATACAAAATAACATACATTAAATTAAGGAGAAACCAACCCCAAAACAAAACAACACCTACCAACCCCTAAATCAAAGGCACCAGCAGCACCAGCCCTTTCAAGATTAATAGATTAACCTATCATGAACTCTGCCAAAAACAAACACTTAACCCTAAGACCAGTAAAAAGGTCAATGGAACTCAAAATACAGACCAACCCCTCTAACACCAAAAAATAACAAATCCAACACAAATAAACGGTCTTTTCAACTGGATAATTCTCATTTCTAAAAAAATCACCTGAGGATGAAGCCAAAACATAATGGGGCTGGCTTCGAAACATGAGAAATTTTTTGTGTAGTGATTCTATGAATTTAAAAACATTGTAACAACTATTACAGTATATATATATATATATATATATATATATATATATATATATATATATAAAGGGTAAAGGAAAACTTATTTAATGTGTTTTGTCCTCTGATGCACATTATCACAGTAAATGTAAGAATTTTATTTTGCAACAAGTATTTATCAAGAAAAGTAAAAACTGCTGTTGATTTTCCAAATATTTTTTAATTTAAGAATGATCATTAATATACATCAGTTAAAATAAATCTAGATAAATTATAAAAGTTGCTAAGTGATGTAATTTAATATCTAATAAATAAAAGTAAATAAATGTTGACTTTTTTATTTTTAAACAGAATTATCATTTATTTTATTTTTATTTCAGGATAAGATTATGTATTATATATCATAATTAGTTAAAAGTTTTAAATTTAACCATTTTCTTTAAATATTTGAATAATTTTATAGTTATGTATTTTGGCTTGAGAAAGGAGTATTTCTTTCAGGAATGGAGAAAAAATCTGGGGTGTAGATTTATATTTTGGTAAAATTCAATACCAGCACTTTCTAGAATTTTCCCTCTTTTATTTTTTAGTTTTAATAATTTCACCTCAAGCAAGGTGATGATACCACTAAGATGCAAGGGAGTCATTTGAAGTAAAAAAGAATAAAAATATTTTAGAAGAAACTGGAAACCCAATCCTAAACAGGAAAAATGGGATAAAACTTTTACTTCTCTTCATAAGACTGGGGAAGATTATGAGCAGGATGATAGGTAAACTTATCTACTTTTAATAGAAAAAGAAAAAAACAATTATTATTACTAAATAAAATTTCAAATTTCTGACAAAATACAAAGATGAAGGAATTGGAAACCTGATTCTAAACAAGAAACAAGGAATAAACTCCTACTCCTGTTCAAAAAACAGGGTAGGAAAAGAGTGACATTCTTTAGATTGAAGTTGTGGTTGAATTTATTTCTATGTATGACTATCGCACCTGCTTGCAGTTCTCTTTTGAGCAGAATACAAGAGAATTTAATTCTTACATACAAACATTCAGGGATATAAGTCAGGATATGCTGTCTCCTCTCATTTACAAGAAAAATGGAGAGGGAGGTAAGAAAACTTGCTCAAGGTCAAGAACTCAATATTTTCTATTTTCCTATTACAGCCTTTTAGAACATCTGTGCCATGACGGATTCATAAGAGATTTCTATTTTTACAAGCATCTCCATCTAAAGTTACCTTTAAATAGACAGTCTGCAAATATGGGGTGTCTGAAAAGCAATTTAACATTTGAGATCTTTAATGATTTCTCTTCTACATAAATATCGAAAAAAAAAAATGAACACAGAACACAAAAAATATGCAAATATTGGTTTACCCAATAAAACCTTTGTCTCTAAATTTTTGTACTAGAAAAATAAATGTAATCAACTTTATAAGTGGAGAATGGCTGCTGTGCGTCGTCACTGAACTTCCAGAGGAGAGAAGTTATTCCTTGTTCCTAAGTACATATGGAAACATATGCCTATTTATGTTGAGTAAAAAACACAATTTTAATAACACACACATTGTTGTCTGCAAAACAAAGATATAAATTAATGTTTATGTAAATATAAATTTCATGCATTTCTACATGTCAATATATGGTTGTTTGTAAGCATTTTCAATTTTATATCAGTCTTACTTTTGACATATTTGTAATTACATCACAACAGTCATATAATATTAAACATATTTTTTATGTATACTGAAATAAATGTATGTGTATATGTGAAAAGTATATTTACATTCTTTTAACTATAAGTGTATATAAAATATATGTGTAGAGATATGTGATGCATATGTAAATATATAAAAATATATATGTGAATGTATGCAATGTATATATCTATTTATCTATCTATATATGTGTCTATATATATATATATTAAATATAAATTATATTTTAGAACATGTACATAATTTTTTATAAATATCCCTTACAAAGGTACAATGAAAGTTCAAGGTCTCTTCAGTAGGAATGTGTAGGAATAGAAGGCCTCTTTTCTTATATTTGGTTAGTTGTGTTAGGGTGGTGGTTGGGGTTAGTGATAGGTGAACTGGTCATGTGTATTGACCATTGAGGTTTTGAAGGGAGTGGTGTGGATAGCTAAAATAGTTGATCAACAGGACTCTTTGACTTCATGGCAGATTTAGCATTTAGCTGTTAGAATTTAAGTTTTCATTACCTCTTTATCCTCTGAGTTTCTTAGAAGAGTCTGTAAGGCTATTTTGTACAAAATATTTTTCTTCTTTAAGTAGGGTCTATATAATTAATGTAGATTTGCATATTCAATCTTTATTATGGATTTAGAGAATAAATTATTCTATTAAAAATATTAAAATTTATAATTAATATTCAAAGCTCTATATATTATATATCGAGCACTGTTTTAAATTAATGTTTTGGACGTTGTAAATATTCTTTCTCCATTCTACATAAAATTGGATATATATATATATATGTGCACACGGGGTATATTGGATAAATTGTTGTCTAAATTATGTAAAAATGAAAATAACACTGACATCTCATTTTAACATATATTTACCAAAATTACACAAAAATATCTTGAAATACTGAAGAGTAAATTTATCCAATAAATTCAACATTGATTTCAAACAGGCCCTGCGGAAGACTTTGAAATTTCTTACATTTCTTCTGGATGGTCTCCTTGATTAATTTGGTGAATACTGCCATAATCCTTGCCTTCAGTTCATCTTTGGTGTTACAAGGCAACTTTGAAAACTCTGATCATTTTGATAAAAAAAGAACTTGTTTGTGAGGGTTTGATGCAACATGGAGTCCAACATCAAGTGTTTTGAGGAAGTAATGCTGTCTGTGTCAAATGGATGGCTGCTGGAAGACCTTGTACTATGTCACAAAAGAAGCTAGTCATGGCTGTCAAACAATTTTTGTCACCTTTTATATCTGATCACCTAACTCCCCACACTGTAACCTTCTTGATTATTCGGGCACAGTTGAGTGAAAGCCCAACAAAACTCCTTGTAATACCAAAGAAGAACTGAAAGCAAGGAGTATAGCAGCAATCACCAAATTAAACAAGAATACCATCCAGAAAAGATGCAGGAGATTCTGAATCTACCATTCGCCTGTGCATTGAACACTGCTGCCATATCTGGTCGGGTGCCCCTGCTATCCACCTAGTGGTCCTAGACAAAATTCAATGGAGAATCTGTAATGTGATCGATCCCAACTTGGCAGCTCATATACAGTCACTTTCTCACATGTGTCTCTTCTCACCTGTGTCTCTTCTAAAAATACTTTCACAGCTTCTGCTCCAATGAACTTAACTCCCTGGTGCCCCCTAATTTACTCGAGCCACAAGATTAGCAAATAGGTCCCACCCTTTTACTGTGAAACCAATAAACTGTAAATGCAAATTCTACTCCAGCAACTTCTTTTTTTGCACTTTCCACCTGTGGAATTCCCTCCCTTTTACTTGCTTCCCTGACAGCTACAATCTCCAAGAATTTAAATGTAAAGTCAATAGTCATCTCCTATCTCACTAACTTGCATCCTCTCTCTCATGCTTCTTTCTCTGTCCACTCCACTCTCATCAGTTTTCTCATCCTTCTCTTACCCACTTCTTGACAACCCCTATAATCTGTCACTCTTTCTCATAACTTTTCTCCTATGTTACCCCTTGCACACTAGTGGCAGTAAACTGTCTTGCTTGGGGTGATATGATTATATAAAAGAAAAAAAAGACTAGGGGTGTGGTTAAAGCCAATGGTGATTTTATTGAATAAGTTTACTCTTTAGTATTTCAAGATATTTTTGTGTAATTTTGATAAATATATCTGTTAAAATGACATATCAGTATCATTTTCATTTTGCATAATTTAGATGACAACTTTTATATAAGTGTTTCTTCTGAGTGTGAAATAATGCTATAAAAATGATAGAATTTTTAACAAACTCAAAGATACAGTATTTAGTCTTTGTGATGTTTGTAAAGTATGAATAGTCATTAGTAAAGAATTACAAATTTATCCCTATACAATTGATTAGATAATTCCTAAATGTTAAGAATGCAACCCAACAATAAACTGTCCCTTGATCTGGTTTCTCTCAAGAGATTTCCAGACATGCTGCAAGAAAGACTGTAATGATGGTAAAGAATAAAGAAGCAGCCAAGGATTACTAGCTAAGATCTGGAAGAAAATCTCTGAAAATCAAGGCTAAGGGTTAAAGCTTAAGCTGTCTACAGCATGATCCATCATCTTGGCTTACATCGGCTTTTGCAGAGTATGCAAATGATACAGCTGAAGTTTACCAAGGAGCATTTACTTAGCTACTGGAATAATAATCTTTAGTCAAATTGATTGATTGATTTTTTTGTTTAATGGCATATCAACTTCTTATGGGTCATTTAATGTCAAAATTTAATTTAATTTTCTTGGTAACTTTGAAGTAATAAAAATATGATATATGTTTTTCTGCTTTCACAGTTGAATACATGGTAGATGATATTCAGCCTTTGGGCATATACAAGTATGTGCACATAATTACTACAAGTGATGATATGTGTTTTGTGTTGTACTTTTTTCTTGAAATTATATTATCAGGTGCATGTAATTGGAATATCTGCACATATGCATATAGGCACTTTCGTGGTGGTGTAATGGTTTGCAAGCTTGTCTTGCCAGAACCGTTACAATTGAGTAGTGAGTTCAATTCTCACTGAGTATCTCTTTCTTTTGGCCTTATGTCACATCTAAGCTACATTTAGAAAATCAGCATATGCATATATGTACTTTTAGAAAATCAGCATATGCATATATGTACTTTTAGAAAATCAGCATATGCATATATGTACTTTTAGAAAATCAGCATATGCATATATGTACTTTTAGAAAATCAGCATATGCATATATGTAATTTTAGAAAATCAGCATATGCATATATGTACTTACATGCATAATTGTAAGCACATACATGGAATAATATACAATATTGCTTACAACTGTATGTACATGTCTGAGAATAAATATAGTCGTAATTATGATATATATAAATATATATATTAAATATATCTATAAATATATATATTAAATATATCTAGAATTATTAGGCCACCAAAGTTTTTTAAGAGAAATTATGTATTTCATACTATTTTTAGTATTTATTGCCAAGTGGATAATTCTAAATGAAAATAGAATGGTTCTTTTGTTATTATTACTTTGCAAAATTTTACAAGATGAACTTGTTCGAATCACCCTAAATTTTCTTCATTCTTTCATTTATGAAATTGCAATATAGGTAATTATTAAATATTTATAAATTCGTTTGATGCACAAGTTATTGTGCAGTATTAACAAAAGAACCATCCTATTTTCATTTACAATTATTCACTTGGCAATAAATATTAAAAAATAGTATGAAATACTTCATTTTTTTAAACATTGGGGTGGCCTAATAATTATGGCTGGTAGTATATATATATATATATATATATATATATATATAAACTTATTTATAAATGGAACTTTGTCTGTGTGTGTGTTTATCCGTTACCTATAGACTCTGAAACGTCTGAACCAATTTTATTGAAAATTTACACAGTTGTACTATAAGTGTCTGCGAGTGTTCTTAGCTAGGTTTTGTGTCGAGGTACACCCGATAAATATCAAAAATCAATAATCGAAAAAATCGGGTTATAGAAGGAGTGGTTTGATTTTAATCAAATTTGATACACTCATAGACAAAGACATAAGAAACGATATTCAGAAGTTTGAAGGTTGCAGTTCTTACAATAGTGCAGAAAATTTTATATTGATACCAGGACATGAAAATTTAACTTACGTCCATTCATTTTTCTTTCAGTCTATGGTTTTGCTTTATCTGGAAACAACTATTGCTTTTTAATCTTTCGTGCCAATGTCCAAAGAGTCTGAGCTCCAGGACCATGGATTAGTTATAAAACTTTCATTACACCCAAGCAACGCTGGGCTATACTGCTAGTATATATATATATATATATATATATATATATATATATATATATATGTACTGGGTGATTGAAAAATAACACCCCGTATTCTAAAATACTTATAATTTATTAGTTATAATTTTTACAAGAAATGGATGAGAGGAATGTGTTTAACATGAGTTTTTATTCAAAATTCAATATGAGTACCAGATTTTGCTTCCAGCTTCTCAAACCACCCAGAAATTAGGTAATCTGATTTCACCGGAAAATCGCATTGTATAAAAGAAATAACTTCTTGTACTTGCCCTACGCGTTCTTCCAAAATCTTGGTTTGGTATAGTAGACTTGCTCTTTTAACTAACCCCAAAGGAAAAAAGTCACAGAGTGTTAAGTCAGGACTCCTGGCAAGCCATGCATACATATAATAGGGAGTTATTTTTCAACCACTCTGTACTTGTTTGTGTAGACATAATTACTACAGGTGGGGATATGTGTGTTTTAATGTTGTAGTTTTGTTGAAGTTATATTTTGGGATACAGTCTGATTTCTTGAAGGGTTCTTGCAGTGCAGGGATAGGTGTCTTTGCAAGTGATTCCAGTGGGCAACCCTGAGGCAAAAACTATGCTGCAGTCTGTGCCACTTTCCAACAGCTTGTATTGCTTTAGACAATCAGCAGTTACTATTTTTCTTGGCTTCTACCATCTTGAAATTTTTAGTCAGTTAAGTGCCATATGTGTTACATGCATGGGCGATCATGCTTCAAAAGAGACATGACTGACTGGGCAGATTATCCTGCAATAGGTTGCCATTACTTTCTGCAGTAGACTAGTTACCAGTCAAGGCTAGAGAACCCAATCTGTCCTGTTATTTGTCCCATAACTGGAGGGAACAGACGGATTAATACCTTTTCCAAGGGTGTTTGCGTGTAAGTGAATGTAAGGAATTCAACTGGGATTCAAACTCGGCTTCCTGATTTCTCATTCCAAGCTGATATCCACTGCACTACAATGCTCATCCTAAAAACTTTACCATATTTAAAACAATTAAATAAAATAAAACAGCCATTTTGCAAAAAAGCCCCTCAAACATTCTTTCTCCAACATTTGTGGTGATTATACCTTTTTTGCAATGCAGAATTGTTTCTATTAAAATGCTCTACAGATATCTCAGCTTTCGGTGAAAGTAATCTAAATGCTTCAATGTCTACCACTGAGTAGTTTCTTTTCTCGCACTTCCTCCTATTGGAACTCTCTTCCAATTTATTGCTTCCCTACCACCAAAATTTTAAATTCAATGTCAATTGCAATATTCTCTTATCCTGAATCTTATTCTTGTATTGTTCTTTGTTCTCACTAAAGACTTCTTTTTCTTTCACTCTCAGTAACTCTTTGTTTCATAGTGGCATTATTTTCTAGCTTGGGGTGAGATGATTAAAGAAAAAAATAACTTTTTTTATAATTGTTTCACCCAAATAATTTATAATAATTCACCCAAATAATTTATAATTGTTTCACCCAAGGCAATAATGCCACTAGTGTGCAGGGGGTTACAATTAGAGGGGACGAATGACAGAAAATAAACAGTATAGGTGATGTTGTAGAAAGAGTAAAAAAGAGATGGGCATCACAGAGATAGAAGATGACATGTCAACTGTCATCTTCTATCTCTGTGATGCCCATTTCTTTCTTACTTTTTCTATATCACCTATACTGTTTATTTTCTGTCATTCGTCTCCTCTAATTGTAACCCTCTGCACTTAAACTTTTGGAGATTGTCGCTATCAGGAAAGCAAGCATAGGGAAGGGAGTTCCACAGGTGGGAAGTGCAAGGAAAAAAACTACTGGAGTAGAATTGTGGAAAGAAAATGAAAAATTCAAGACAATGAACAGTGATCTAAGTGTGAAGCATGGCAGTGGGATAGACAGAGATTGTTTTACTTTACATATGGCAGAATGGATGGTAGAAGCCATGATGAACAAGAATTTACATGAAGGTTTAAAAAATGAAGTGCAGTTAAAGCAATTAGCAGTACAAGGATTCTAAATATACCAACACAGTGTGGGACACCAACTAACAAAATTGATGGAAAGACAAAGAAAAAGACTAAATTTTCTCGCACTTCCCGCCTGTGGAACTCGCTTCCTTATTCTTGCTTTCTTGATGGCTACAACCTCCAGGAATTTAAATGCAAGGTCAATTCTCATCTCTTAACTACTTAACCCTTCTTCTTTTCACACTGTCCTGTAGATCCTTTACTTTCTCTCTACCTTTGCAACTGTCATCACACCTGTATTCCCATCCTTCTCTTGCTTCTTTCTAACTGGTTTGTCCTTCTCCTCATTCTCCTCTAATCCTTTTACTCTTTGTAGCCCCCTGCACATCAGTGGTATTATCGCCTTGCTCGGGGTGATATGATTAAAAAAAAAATGTATTTGGCTAGATATAAAAAAAAATCTAATATAAAATTCCCAGCACTCCTTGTTTGCAAGCATGTGTAGTCATATCAATATAAATTTAATCTGATGAAGTCCTAAAAGATTAAACACATCAGAAGTAAACATTTTCCACTTGGTCACACAATTTCTAAAATATACCACTAAGTAAAATAAAAAAACAACCAAATAAAGTAGCCCAGTTTTTCCCACAAGTTGAAATTGACTGAAAGTAAATGTCCTTGCTTGGCAGGTTCATAATTTGATTGACTTGAAGATCTGTCATGGAAAGAAATTCGAAATACCAGCAGAAGAGTGTGCAAAGCTATACCAGTTACTTTTTGGAAATCACATGTAGTCTTGTCTTTGCACAAAATGACTATCCATAATTAACTAGGTTATGATTCTGATTTGAGTTGGACATTGAATAATGTATGTGTAGGTAAGTAATTTTTTTTTTTTTCAGAGTCATTTCATCCCAAGAAAGGTAGGACCACCACTGGTGCATGGGAGTTGCAGTGGAAAAAAAACAAGGTACAGGGAATGTTGAAGAAAAGATAAGAGATGGATGGGAAGCAAATAGATACAAGATAGTAGATGTCATTGCATTTAAACTTTTGGACATTGTGGCTATCAAGGAAGCAAGCAGATGGAAGTGAGTTCCATAAACAGGAAGTGAGAGAAAATAAACTGTTAGATTAGAAGACGAAGTTATATTTAAGTATTTTGATGATAAAAGGATGTTAAAGTTTGATGCCAATCTAGTAGCATGGGTAAATACATGTGGTTGGGGTACCAATAAAGAGCCATGATCATCTACAACCTGAAGGGGTATGATATAAAATAAATAAATCAGATATAAATCATTAAAATGTACACCAAAAAATGACTGAAAACGTACTGAAGTTAAGTTTTTATTTAATTTTCTTGTTTCCTTATAATTTTTTTTTCTTTTTGAGATATGAATTATGTCAAAATTGTCCAAATGTTCTGTATGTCCAAGTGTTTTCAACTATTCTTTTAGCCATTATCAAGAATGATTTTATTTTAATGTATGGATTTTTTATGTATGTACTAGCAGTATAGCGTTGCTCGGGTGTAATGAAAGCTTTAAAACTAATCAATGGTCCTGGAGCTCAGACTCTTTGGACATTGGCACGAAAGACTAAAAAGCAATAGTTGTTTCCAGTTAAAGTGAAGCTGTAGACTGAAAGAAAAATGAATGGATGTAAGTCAAATTTTGAAGTTTGGTGAGAATCGGATAAAAATTGTGGATTTGTATAAAGGACATACAGTCAGATAAACAGACACACACACAAACATGTTACTTTTTATATATATATATTATCGATTTTCTGCACTATTGTAAGAACTGCAACCTTGAAACTTCTGAATATCGTTTCTTATGTCGTTGTCTATGAGTATATCAAATTTGATTAAAATTGAACCACTCCTTCTATAATCCGATTTTTTTGATTATCGATTTTCAATATTTATCGGGGGTGCCTCGACACAAAATCTAGCTAAGAACACTCGCAGACGATTATAGTACAACTGTGGAAATTTTCAAGAAAATCGTTTCAGCTGTTTTGGAGTCTATAGGCAACACACACACACACACACACATACAGACAAAGTTCCATTTATAAATAAGTTTAGATTAGATTTAGATCTAGAGTTATAGGAATGTTTTATTTTCCAAACATGGCCAGCACATTGTGGCTGTGTTCAAAGTTGATGTCATTACGTGCTGGCCTTTCTTTTATATTAATAATGCTTACATTATTTTTAGCTTTTTTTACCTGTGGATGAGGCTCTTATATTTGCGTTGCAATGTTTTTCTATCCCTCCCACTTCTTGTTCTACCATCCATTTACCCAAAAATTTTTATGTAGGTTACTTGCTGATTTGTGGTGCAGTGGATATCAGGGTGCCGAGTTCAAATTCCAGTTGAATTCCTTGCATTCACTTACGCACAAATATCCTTGGGAAAAGTATTAATCCATCCCTTCCCTCCAGTTATGGGTTAAATAATAGAACAGATTGGGTTTTATAGCCTTGGCTAGCTACCAGTCTACCGCAGAAAGCAATGCCAACCTACTGCAGGATAATCATCTGCCCAGTCAGTCATGTCTCTTTCGAGAGATGATTGCCCAAAGCGTTTGGCACTTAACTGACTGACTTGCTGTTACCTTCTGTCCTTTTGTCTCATATATCACCTGTGAGTGTCAATTTTCCCAAGCTCTCTTTCTTCACTATGTGTCCATGAACCTTTAGCAGCCTAATTGAAATATACACCTACATACATTTTACTGCTTTGATCTACTGATATGCACATTACTAAGATGTACCTATTTTTCCTTACATTTACAAATGCAAACAATATATTTTGTTCGCCACCTGACGTTATTTCTACTCTTACTTCCCCCACCCTGTCACTACTCACATGTGAACCTAACTTCCAGAATACAGGCATGCAATCAGCCTTTATAAATGATCTGTTCCTTTATGGCCCACCTTCCACCTTTGCAGTGGTTGTCAGTAGCCCACACACATTACATCTCCCTGTATGTCTCCAGTTCTTTGCTTGCCTGTCCCCATCGATTACACATTGTCCTCTTTCTCAATTGCCCATACTAAACCTCTAACCCTTATAACTCCCAATCCTCCAATCTGACCTCCAACACTGAAACCACCTTTCTTATTTCCACTTCCAGCTTTTATAACCCTTCTACTTTCCCTCCCTCCATTTATTTATGTCACAGCCATAACTCTACACTGCCAATTTCTCAAACCTACCAATCATTGCATCAACTGCTTTTTTTTTTTTCTCTTCCGGTGTTTACTTTCACCTCTTCCTAACTGTTTTTCCTTTTTATCAGTCATCTTTCTTCTTTATTTAAGTTATTTATTCTTTCAGTTCTTTGTTTTCTTCTTTACATAGTCATTTTTACACCTTTTAATATGTCTTGCTTTCTATTTTTTATTCTACAACTTTCTTATTTATCTTTCATTTATTCATTAGTTACACCTATCTCTTTTCTTTGTTCATATTTGCCATTTTCTTTCTTAATTTCATTCCGTTCCTTAAGTCGATGTTTTTCTGTCATTACAGATGTTTACTCTTTAGTTTGTTTAGTTTCTTTATTTACTTATTTTCCTAAATTTCTTCAGTTTTATCATTCTTCTTTCATTTATCTTCTTATCTCTTTGTCTTTCTTTAATCATCTTCCTTCTATGTTGATTAATTTTTTCTTCTCCTTTTCTCTTTCAATATTTTCTTCTCTCTTTTCTCCTTTTCTCCTTCAATATTTTTCTTCTATTTTCTTCTGCTTTTCTATTTCAATATTTCATTCTCTTTTTCTTCTCCTTTTCTCCTTCAATATTTTTTTCCTTTTTTCTTCTGCATTTCTGCTTCAATATTTTCTTCTCTTTTTCTTCTCCTTTTCTCCTTCAATATATTTTTTTAATTTTCTTCTGCATTTCTCCTTCAGTACTGTTCTCCTTTTTACTTCTGCTTTTTTTTCTTCAATATTTTGCTCTCTTTTTGCTCCCTTTTCTCTTTCAATTTTTCCCTCCTTTTCTTTCTGTTTTTTCATCACAAATTTCTTTCTACATTTATTATCTTGTCTTCACTTTCCCTTTTCTTTCTCAATGAAACCAAACAAAAGAACAGTCTCCAAGGCTGTACAATAACACACCAACCAACACATCCTCTTCTCAGCCTGCAACTTGAGAGGATTCACTCCTACAACCACCAACTCCATTGCCATTCCATCTCTGCCACATAGTTAATTACGCAAATTCAAAAGGTAAATCACCCTTGCTCCAGTCTTACCCCAATGACAACCTCAAACCTGCCACAACCTCCAGTGTTGTTCCCTTTTCACTCAATATTCTTTGGCTGTTCGTCATTACCAGGATATGTTAGCACTCATCAGTAGTTGGGCTCCACCAATATTTACCCAACATAGGTTAATTATTGACTGCTTTCATTCCAGTGTGTATACGTGCTTTTTGCACAAATATATACAGAAGTGTAGATTTCCATAGACACACAAGAACAGTGATCACACAATAGCATATACATACACTTCAGATCATTTAAGTTAGTGTGTATATGCATGCTTCTATAAATTTGCAAATTCATATTTATACATATACATTCTAACTCAAGTATGATTATATGTCTTTGTATGGGTAGAGAGAAACATATATATATATATATATATATATATATATATATATATATATATATATATATGCATCGCTCATTCAGTAAAATGAATTAGAGCACTCTGGCAATTGGGCACGTATAATGATAATATACATGCTAAAAAGTCTGCCTTTTTCTACCGAATACCCATAGCCCAGAGGTAGAATTACCGACTGACACCAATTCAGTTGGGTTTCGATCATGGGTTAAAAAGCAATTGGAGTCTAACCGCACTGATGAGCTGTGATACAGTGAAACAGATCTGTCTGCGGATATATATATATATATATACATATATATATATATTATTATAAATTATATTCTAGAACATGTACATAATTTTTTTTATATATATATCCACTACAAAGGTACATTTGTTTCAACATTGAAACTTCAATGTTTCATCAGGTGGTATGTATAGGAATGGAAAGCTTCTTTTCTTATATTTGGTCAGTTCTGTTTGGCATGTTGGTGGGGGTTAGTGATAGGGGAACAAGTCAAGTGTGTTGACCGTTGGAATTTTGAAGAAAGTGGTGTGGGTAGTTAAAATGGTTGATTAATGAGAATACATGTTCTAAAATATAATTTATAATAAATATTCACAGCTCTATATATTATATATTGAGCACTGTTTTAAATTAATGTTTTGGACGTTGTAAAAATTCTTTCTTCGTTCTGTATTCACTCAGATGTATATATATATATATATATATTTAAGCATTTGACCTCAACCCAGGCAAGAAGATGCCACTAAGACAGAAGATAATGATTAACATTACATTTAATTTTTTTAAGATCAAACTTGACTGCAAAGCAAGGAGCCACAATAAAGTTTCACAAACAAGAAGTGTGAATGAAAAAACTGTTCGCATAGAACTTATTGTTACATCTAGCCATTTCAACTGTAAAATGATGGGACCTTACCACCGATCTAGTCAGTCAATTAGCTAAGTGCCATACATGATACACGCTTGGGTGATCATGGCTCAAAAGAGACATGACTGACTGGGCAGAAGATTATCCCACAGTAGGTTGCCATTGCTTTCTGTGGTAGATTGATTGCCAGCCAAGGCTATAGAACCAACCCAATCTGTCATCATATTTAACCCATAACTGGAGGGAAGAGACGGATTAATACCTTTCCCAAGGGTATTTGCGCACAAGTGAATGCAATGAATTCAACTGGAATTTGAACTCAGCTCCCTGATTTCTCGTTCCGAGCTGATATCCACTGCACCACAACGTACATCCCGATCTAGTACTTTGCTTAAATTCATAAAGTCTTGGTACCATAGAGTAAAATTATATTTATTTTGTTTGAATATAAAAATATGGCACAAGGCCAAAAGGAAGTATCAGAAGGCTGGTCTTCTGTTTTATAATTAAACTTAGCTAGCCACAATTAGTAACCTAAACATCTCACAGTATTTCTTACACCAAAACAACACATTCTGTCTTACTATTCTTACTGCATCCACCATAATACCTCAGGGCCTTTATGAAGTCCTAATGTGTTCCCATATGTACAATTTTTGTCTGTTAGAGTGTGGGGGTGGATAAAACAAAAAAAAACAACAACAATTTAAAAAATTCAACATAAATATGTATTTATAATGCATTTTAATATATATTTACAAGAAACTAAACAAAATAGTGCCATCATGGAAAGTTTATCAAAACAATTACATGAATGTGTTGATAGAAAAGGTAGAAAGAAGTAACAAGTGACAGTGATGGGAAAATGACTGACGCCAAGATACCATATCAGGACCAATAAAATTGCAGTTTCTTCTTCGGATATATAAATATATACAACATATATATATATATATATATATATATATATATATATACTAGCACTATAGCCCGGTGTTGCTTGGGTGTAATGAAAGCTTTAAAACTAATCCATGGTCCTGGAGCTCAGACTCTTTGGACGTTGGCACGAAAGACTAAAAAGCAACAGTTGTTTCCAGTTAAAGCAAAAACGTAGACTGAAAGAAAAATGAATGGATGTAAGTCAAATTTTGATTTCCTGGTATTGATATCAAATAAGTTTTTTTCGTCGTAAACTGGATTTTGAAGGGTAAATAAGTCCTCTGAGTAAATGATCTCATGGCTGAGACTAAGTACTACAATTATACCTACTTAGAGCCAAATCCGAAGCAAAAACTAAAATAAAAGGACTGTAAAAAATACAGACATACAGGCAGATAAACAGGCACACACACAAACATCTTGCCTTTTATATATATATATCATTTATCAATTTTCTGCACTATTGTAAGAACTGCAACCTTGAAACTTCTGAATATCGTTTCTTATGTCTTTATCTATGAGTGTATCAAATTTGATTAAAATCGGACCATTCCTTCTGTAACCCGATTTTTTCGATTATCAATTTTCGATATTTATCGGGGGTACCGTGACACAAAACCTAGCTAAGAACACTCGCAGATGCTTATAGTATAACTGTGTAAATTTTCAAGAAAATCGGTTCAGCCGTTTCAGAGTCTATAGGTAATGGGGACACACACACACACACATGCACACACAGAGACAAAGTTCCATTTATAAATAAGTTTAGTAGATCTATTCCAATGTATATAAGTATGCAGGCATTTCTCTTAGGCATGTTTTTAAAGTTTTGTGCATAATAATTACAAATATAATTTTTTATAATCATTTCCCCCCAAGCAAGGCAGTACTGCCACTGGTGCTCAATGTGTTATATAAGAGGTGAGTGATGAGAAAGAGGAACACGTTACAGGTGGTGTAAGAGAAGGATGAGAACACTGGTGTGAAGAGAGCTGCATGAGAGTAGAGTGGAAAGGAAGAAAAATATGATACATGGGTTTTCAGGGAAAGGATGCAAGTCAAGGAGATAAAAGATGGCAATTGACATTGCATTTAAATTCTTGGAGATTTGTAATTATCAGGGAAGCAAATACACAGAAGAGAATTCCAAAGGCGAGAAATGTGAGAAAGGAACTGCTGGAGTAGAAGTTGTGATTACATTTGGTTGGTTCCACTGTAAAAGGATGGGACCTAGTTGCTAGTCTAGTAGCTCAAGTAAATTCATGCCGGGGCGGGGCACTAGGGAGCTAAGCTCATTGGAGCCAAAGCCGTGAAAATATTTGTAGAAGAGACAGAGGGAAGCCACATTATGTCGGTAACAAAGTGATCGATTTCATTACAGTTTCTTCATTAGATTTTGTCAGGAACCCAACCAGATGTGACAAAAGTATTAATGTATATTAATAGACATATATATATATTATATATACAATAGACAGAAGCAGTCAGAGAAAAAAAAGAATGTTTTGCATAAGTTAACTAAAAGTATTCTGAAGGCGTATAATTCCCTCAACACACTTATCAGTAAAATTGAATAAATCAGTTATACATCACAGACAATCAGTCAGTTAAGGGCCATACGTGATACACGCTTGGGTGATCATGTCTCGAAAGAGACATGACTGACTGGGCAGAAGATTATCCCGCAGTAGGTTGCCATTGCTTTCTGCGGTAGACTGGTTGCCAGCAAAGACTATAGAAACCCGATCCTCTTATTTAACTCATAACTGGAGGAGGAAGAGATGTATTATACTGTTAAGTAGTAATTAGTGGGGGATCAGTTTATTACTTCATAACAATAGAAAACCGGTCCCCCACTTTATGCCCAGTAGAAGCCTTAACTATATTTTCATCTATTATATTCAGTTAGTCAGTTAAGTGCCATACGTGATATACGCTTGGGCGATCATGTCTCAAAAGAGACATAACTGACTTGGCAGAAGATTATCCCGCAGTAGGTTGCCATTGCTTTCTGCAGTAGACTGGTTGCCGACCAAGGCTATAGAACTCAATCTGTCCTGCTATGTAACCCATAACTGGAAGGAAGAGATGGATTAATATCTTTCCCAAGGGTATTTGTGCGTAAGTGAATACAATGGATTCAACTGGAATTCGAACTCGGCTCCCCGGTTTCTCGTTCCGCGCCGATATCCACTGCACCACAATCACCACAATAACTTGTAATAATAAATAAGAAAATCATAATAGTTTTTCTTGCAAGTATTAAAAATTACATTTCTGGATATTTAAAAAAAAATTAATATGAGGTTGTCATGCATGAAATAACACATTTTTTGGTTGTTTGTTTAACATGTTGTTTAATGAAGTAACCTTCTTATAAAAAAAATATATAAAAAAGTCTAAACTTATTCCTGACTCTTTTTCTTTCCAGATAAGTTACTCATAAGTCCAATGAAAATAATTAAAATGAAACAATATTGACTAATATTACTGTATGAGTACAAACTGGGAAAAAGAACTCTTTCTGCATCAAATCATTATATGTAATGAGAAATGGTTACTTTTTAACAACAGTAAGGCAGTAGGTCACTGGTTAGATGCAAGTCAATCACCAAAACAATACACCAAAACTCCACTGTATTCTAAAAGTTAATGGTCACTATATGGTGGTCTTTCAAAGGGGTCATTCATTATTCATTCTTCCCTCAAGAGAAAATAATATCAGCAACCTTGTATTGTAGAGAAATTGAGTGTATAAACAAAAATACTGAAAGAAAATATATCCGAGATGTGTAAATAGGGATGGCTCAATTTGGCTGCACAACAAAGCTGCACACTTCCCAATCGACTGTCAAGAAGCTGCATAACCTCCTCTGTATTTACCTTATATCTCTCATATTGATTATTATTTATTTAGGCATGTTGAGCTTTTCATGCAAAATAAAACCTTCTCCAATAAGGACGAGGTAATCAAAGCATTTGAACTTTTTATCACATCAAATCATGTGAATTTGTTGAATGATGCGATAAAGAATGTAGAGTTACATTGGAGAACATTTATTCCCTGATCACTATGATTGTAAACTCTTCAAGTCCAGGGTCAACTATTATCATTACTTTCTCTTATATCAACAAAACAACCTCCTTCACCTTTTTAAATATATTCATATAGTACAAGGTTTCTGTTGACAATTTACTTATAAAGCTTGGTTTAATTAGGATGGCCTATCTACCAATGCTGTTTATTGATAAATATGCTAATTGGTGACATCTATAAATTTCTGTTAAATCACAATAATTAAAACTTCCTGCTGTTTGCTTTTAATCAATATTGAAAGTATTTGAAAATTATATCAGTAAAAGAGGATAAAGACTATTTGATAGTATTATCCAGGCTGCAATAATCTAGCTGAAAACTGTTAATAATTTATGTCCAGAAAAAAAGAATAACCATAAGAACACAAGAAAAATTAAATTAAAAGTTTGTCAGTTATTTTTAATGAAACTTGTATATATATCTATATATATTATGTATTTGGGTAACAATCTCTCTTTTATGCAGGTTTCATTAAAAATAACAGACAAGGTATTGTCATTATTTTCTTTATATAATTTTTCATCTGTTCTTATGAATTCTCAAATTATATAAGAATTGTCCAATGGTTTTCTACTTTTGAGTGTTTCAACTATACTTTTAGCCATTATCAAGAATTAATTTTGTTTAACTTGTAAATAAATATTTGTAAAGTTTATGTATATAGTATCATGTGTATGTTAAGTTCCAAACATGGTAAGCACATTGTTACCATGTTCATAATTGATGTTATTAAAGTGTAGGATTTCTCTTTTTTTATTAGTAATGCCTCCATTATTTTTCATTTTCTTTTGTGTATAGATATATATTTTTGCATGTGCATATATATATATGTTTGTTGAATATGTTGGCTTGGGAAAGTATTGTTCCTATTAGGAAAGGTGAGAGTGTGAATAAACAATAATATTTCATGGTAGCGCTCTCAAAACTTTCTTTCTGAGTCAATTATTTCTATTTTGATGAGTATGCCATTTTACAAGTCAAAATTGTCGTCAAATTTATTTCTGTGTAGGACAAGTGCATATATATATATATATATATATATCCTAACATGCTTGATTGAATAAAGTCAAGTTCTGTTTGTTTAATTTTAATTTTATTTCTTCATTATCGAATAACATGTTCTATATTGAGATCAAAATTGTGGATAAACTGTTCAAAGGTCATGTGCCATATGATGCAAGTGTGGGCTACATCCCGATATTTTTGGAAAGGTGAAAGGTTAAAATAGTCTCTACAGTGGTGTCATTAGTATCAGTCAAGGCTTATGATCATATCACAATGAAACACCAGATCTTGCACAATCACAGAAATTAAGTAACATTGAACCTGGTCAGTACCTAGATGGGTTACCACGTGGGATTACTAGGCACAGTAAGTTTGGATGTGCAAGGGTGTAATGGATAATAGCTCAGAATTTGAAATCAGAGAGCTGAGTTCTAATTCTCATTGGGTTTGTTATATTTACTTGAAAATGATGAGGTAAAGTGGAAAATATTTTATTTTTTATAATTTACATATCACCCCTGGAGAAAATGTGTGTTCTCTTTGGTTTATTCAGGTTGATATTGAAAAATCAAGAGGTGATAAACTAGAGCAATAAATTTAATCTATAACGCCCACTTGCCCTCAGAGATCTCAAGACATTTTTCCTGACAATGTCTTTGTTTTTCTTTTATCATCAAGCTGAAGAAGCCAAAGAGAACATACACTTTCTTTTTCTTCATTTCTTCTTTTAAGTACCATGTTCCTACAAGGCATAAGCGATCATGGTCCTCCACATCTTTCTTTTTCTTGCAGTTTTTAATATATTTTGTCTTGTTATTTCTCCCAAACCCTGTTCTGCCATCTATTTGCTTAAGCCCATCAAATATTTCATGCACTATTTTCCCTCATCTTTCTTTTCCTCTATCCACCCTATGAGTATCAGATTTTTCAAGCCTTCCTTCTCCATTATGTGACACAGAAACTTCAAGTGTCTCTTCCTGATGTTAAGTAAAAGTTTCCTTTTTGTTTCCATTTTTTTCAAAATCTTGTCATTGCTTATATGTTTGGCCCGTGGTAGGCTCAAGATTCTTATGTAGAACCACATTTCTATCACACTGAGTCTCTCATTGATCTTTGAGCAGATTGTCCAGCATTTGTCAAGATTTAGCACAATTTTCAAACGTATAGATCAACATATAACAAATAAGCAAAATAACAAAAGAGAAATTTTAGTAGATAGCATCAAAATGTTATATAGGACATAATATATAATATAATATATAATATATAATATAATATATAATATATAATATAATATATATAGGACATAATATAGGATATAATATATAGGACATAATACAAGGAAAAACTGAAAATTCTGGAGACAGTCAGTCAGTCAATTAAGTACCATATGTGTTACACACTTTGGCAATCATATCTCTTTAGAGACATGACTGACTGAGCAGAAGATTATCCCACAGTAGGTTGCCATTACTTTCTGCGGTAGACTGGTCACAGTCACCAGCCAAGGCTATAGAACCCAATCTGTCCTGTTATTTGACCCATAGCTGGAGAGAAGAGACAGATTAATACTATTCCCAAGAAAATTTGCACAAGGAATTCAACTGGATTTCGAACTCAGGTTCCCAATTTCTTGTTCCAAGCAGATATCCACTGCACCACATTTGGAATAAAAGAGAAACAGCCAATATTAATTAAGGTATCTTTCTCTATAGGTGATATTATATTGAAGTGTGTTTAAACCAAAAACATATAAAAATTTCAGTTTGACAATTTAAATTATGTCCCATTGAGTAACTTAAAATTGGTTCCAGCAAGCATGAGAATGCCGGTTTTAAACAAAACCAGTCGTATAAATATACAAAAAACACAATCCTTAAAAACAAATGTATCAAATTCAAAAGTACTTTGAATAAATTAATATAAAATAAATATGAACTTTGACAAAATTCAAAGAAGGATTTGCAATTTATTCGACCCTGTCATGGTACCCTAACTTCAGTTACTTTCTTAGTTTTAGTCTTTTCCGTCTACCATACAGAAACTTTTTTACCTTCCATCAGTATGGATGACTCTAGTCCCTTAGAAAGTAACATACTGTGCCTCCTTGGCTTCAGTCTCTCAACTAACCTCAAGTGGAATGACTACATTGAATCAATAGCTACATCTACCACTAAGAAGGTTGCATCACTGTGTTAGGTCAGGAAGTTTTTCTCATCAATATCCATCTTGCACATTTATAAATTTAGCATTCTTCTGTACATTGAATATTGTGGCCATATCTTGTCGGATGCTCCTGCTATTCATCTTGGGTTTCTCAACAAAATCTAAAGGAGGATCTGTAACGTAACTGGTTCCAATTTAGCAGCTCCATTTCAGTCACTTTCTCACTGATGAGATGTAGCTTCCTTCTGTCTTTTCTACGAGTGTTTTCATGGCTACTGCTTTGATGAGCTTTTTTCCCTGGTGCTCCAACCACATGCATTTATGCATGCTACTAGATTGGCATCAAGTTCCCACCCATTTATCATCAAAGTAGTTAAATATAACCTCCTCTTCTACTTTAACAGTTTATTTTCTCACATTTTCTGTTTGTGGAACTCTGTTTTGTTTGCTTTCTTCCTTGATAGCTACAATCTCTAAAAGTATAAATGCAATGTCAATTGCCATCTGCTATCTTCTAGATTCCTTTGTTTCTCTTATTCTTTCTTCAGCATCTCCTGTGATGGCCTTGCCTTGCTTGGGGCCAAACAGCTATGAAAAAATCAAATTGGAAAATTGAAAAAAAGATTTGATTAACCGAACTTGTCAATATTATTTAACCAAACAGATTTGAATGAATTATTGTTGTTAAAATACACCTTTCTTAAAACACACATGTACATGCTCACACACATATATTGGTGTATATATATAGGATTATTGTGGAGAAGTTTGTCACTTGAATGAGCAAAGTTATGCCAACTTCAATATTTCATGAATGCACTACTGTGATATCCTCACTTCTCAGGGATTTTCTTTCCATCTATTGTTGTATCCTGATCTTATTCTTATTCATATGGAGCTTTGTGTAACCTAATACTTTTGTATGTGAGTGGTTCTACAGATTATTAACTATTGACACTGTCTCTATCTAGATATCAAGCACTTTACAACAAAAAATGCTTGCACAAAATACATTTTTATCAGTAAACCACTGATAAAAAACAACAATCTTGGCACTAAGAATAGCAACAATCTTAGCACAACTCAACACTATCAAAAATTATAACATGAATATGTTATAATATCACATATTCATGTTATAATTTCTGAATAAATATTATTAACTCTAATTTGTATTGAGCACTTTTTTAAGAATAGTGTTTGTTTGAATACGGAATATTATTCCATCCATACGTACCCTATACTTGGATATATATATATGCATGTCTATATCTATCTATCTATCTATCTATCTATCCATATATATATATATATCCAAGTATGTATGTATATATATGTGTATGTATATATATATATATATATATATATATATATATATAGCAGTCTTCCTTATTGCTCTATTTTCATTCTAGAAACTGAATATAAAACTATATATATATATATATATATATACACAAAAATCTAGAGTGAGCCAAAACCTACTGTAGTTTCACACTACGGATCGTCAGGGCAAAGATGATCCGTAGTGTGAAACCGTGGTAGGTTTTGGCTCACTCTAGATTTTTGTGTGTTTTTGCTCTACTATTGTATCTTTTCTTTCGTACTTTGTATTGAGCACTTTTTCTTGTGTTTGGTTCTGTTTGGGGTTTTTTCTTTACTGCGGAGTATTGAATGTTTTGTTTTTGTTCCGTGGGTTTCTTTTTTTCCCCCCATTTATCCGACGTCTTAGTACACTGGATTGTAATGGATTTAGATTCTGTTTGTTAATGGTTTTTTCGGAGGTTTATTTTAGTATAAATTTATGGCCTACATACTTAAAGAGTCTATGTAGTTATCATTATTATATATATATATATATATATATATATATATATAGTTTTATATTCAGTTTCTATAATGAAAATAGAGCAATAAGGAAGAAAGAAGACTGCTAAGGAGAAAGAAAGACATGCAAGTAATTCTTCTGGATAACATCACAGAATTTATTTTACAGCCTTAAATAAAAATTATATTGAAAAATATCAAAACTGGATATCAGACTTAAATGTTTTGTAAGTTGTGATTCCTGAGAATTCCAAATAATATTGGTTTGTGAAGAAAGAAAACCATTGAATTATATAATCTTTAGATATCAACAAGTTTATTTTGTGATTATACTAAAAGAAACTGTTTTTCATGCTAGTACATATACAAGGTTTGATTTACTTTTTATGCTTGTAAGGATAGATGAAAATGCAGAATATACATTGAAAGCAGGTTTGTTTGTTTTTAAGTAAATTAATCAATATATTGACATTTCCAAACCCTATTTTATCAATAACCCCCTTGCTAAGTTATTTTGATCAATAAGTATATAAAGCACTTCTGTCTTTCATGAACATGTACTACTGTTCATATTACTGCATTAGCCACTATTGGCCAATTTAAATTTCTCACAGAAATTTGAATTTTTTTTACAATATATCAATAATCACAGTTGAAACAGGTTTACAGCCACATCATTTTGAAACACCAGTTCTTGTATGATCTCTGAAGTAAAGCAACATCAAGCTTGGTCAGTACCTAGGTGGGTGACTGCTTGGAAATACCAGGTACTGTAAGCTTGGATATGCAGGTGATGTTGTGGATAATAGCTTGGAATTGTTAATCAGAGAGACAAGTTTCAACTCCTATTGGGTTTGTTATATTCACTTACATGCAAATTTCCTAGGGAAAGGCATGAAACTACTTCTTAGTAAGACTTGTATAACTAAACTATTATAATCTCCCCCAACAAAAAAAAAAACTATTCTTAAAGACGAAAAATATATTTTGGTTATAAATAAGCTGCAACAGGTTGATAAGTCATAGAAAACAAATCAAAGAGTTGAAGCAATTTGAGCAATATATGAGGAGGTGCTGAAAAGTTAACTTAAATTGCCGTCATCAAGTTTGACAAAGAATTCAAGAAAGAGATCACCATCACAACAGTCAAATCTAATGGTAAGGAGTTGTTTTTCATTACATGGTACTGGGTACCTACATGTTGAACCAGAAACTCCTTACATGTCAGAATTGTAAAAATGAAGTACAATATGATGTTTCAGCAAGAATTATTCTTCTTCTCTGGGTGATCATAGCTCTCCACAATTTACTGTCCTTGTAAATTTTGTCTTTTTGCTATCTGTCCTAATTCCTGTTCTGATAACTATTTACGCAAGTTCATTCTTTTTCTACACTACCGGCCATAATTATTAGGCCACCCCAGTGTTTTCAAAAAATGATGTATTTCATATTATTTTTTACTATTTATTGCCAAGTGAATAATTGTAAATGAAAATAGAATGGTTCTTTTGTTAATAGTGCACAATAACATGTGCATTAAATGAATTTATAAATATTTAATAATTACCTATATTGCAGTTTCATCAATGAAAGAATGAAGAAAATTTAGGGTGATTCGGATGAGTTCATCTTTGCTTCCTTGCTTTGTAAAATTTTGCAAATTAATAATAACTAAAGAACCATTCTATTTTCATTTAGAATTATCCACTTGGCAATAAATCCTAAAAATAGCATGAAATACATAATTTATTTTAAAATCAGTAGTGGCTTAATAACTATGGCTGGTAGTGTATGTACCATGACATTAGTACATGGGTGATCATGGCTTACCACAATTTCCTGTCCTTTGTAGCTCTTAGTAAATTTTAAGCTATATCAAGATATATTGAACCAGAAACTCCTTACATGCCAGAATTGTAAAATTGAAGTACAGTATGATGCTTCATCAAAACTTCTCTGGGTGATCATAGCTCTCCACAATTTCCTATCCTTTGTAAATTTTGTCTTTTTGCTATCTCTCCTAATTCCTGTTTTGATAACTATTTACACAAGTTCATTCATCTTCTATGTACCACATCACTTCAGTACATAGGCGATCACGACTCTCCTCAATTTCCTGTCCTTTGTAGCTCTTAGTAAATTTTTTTGCTATCTCTCCTAAGTCATGTTCTGCAATCCATTTACCCAAACTTTGCTGCTTTCCTCTGTCCTTTTTGCATTCAATATGTCCTGTAAATGTCAAATTTTCCTTGTTCTGTTTCTTCATTATGTACCCTAGAAATTTCAACTATCTCTTCCTGATGCTCAGTAAAAGTGTCCTTTTTGTTTCCATTTTCTCTAAAATTTTATCATTGATCATATCTTTTCCATGGCTATAGCTCTTTTCAGCAAGACAATGACCCTAAATATACTGCCCTATGTAGCTAAACAGTAGTTTGAAAATATGAAATCCAACCTATTAAAGTAGTCCAGTCAGAAATTGAAAGTGAGTTCGACAAGCAAGAGAAGACATTGTTAGCATAGGACTTATAACAATATGAGAAAAAAAATATAAACAAAGAGAGAAGACAATAAAACAACAAGAATTAAAAAGACAGAACATAACGATTAACATTGCATTAAAAGTTTTAAAGATCAAACTTGACTGGAAAGCAATAAACTAGAAGAGAGTTCCATAAGCAAGAAGTGCTAGAGAAGAAACTATTTCAACCATCAAATAATAAGAACTTACTGCAAGTCTAATAAAACGCTCAAATTCATAAAGTCTAGATATGAAGGAGGAACGTATATCAGAAATATTACCATGAAAATGTTTATCAAGAAGGCTACATTACAACAGTGGGGAAATTGACTGACAATTGACTGTCAATTTAAACAAAGGCTATTCCAAAAAGTATTTGACTTTGTTTGATTCTGTTTGCATACAGTACTGAATACATTTTTGTTTCATTTTTTTAAATATATCTCTTTCTAATTTTATATAAAGTTCAAAAGGTATATATTAAAAAAAAAGTGAATTTGTGCAAAGTTTTGCGATTACAATTGTAAATATGAAGCATTTCTCTGGTAAATTTAAAGTTCTTTCTAGATGTGTAGATAAATAAAACATTAAACTGTTTCTTTTTTATGTTCATTGAAAACTTATCATCGCTGCTGTAAACAAAGGCTGGCTGTTTTTTTTTAATATCTTGGTTGAATACAAAATGCAGATCTGCAGTTTAAGACTGTCAGATTCAAAACTGAAGCTGAGCTAGAGAAGCATCTGCCTATGAAGAGAAGACAGGCAAGAGAGGATGTGTTGAGAAACACATTGGGTTATCATTGTGATCCTGCAGGGTGAATTTGTATAGAAATTCAATAAAATAAAGGAAAGAGAATTCTTTCTAAGAAAGGAATACATTTTGAAGTCTATATATTTTGCTTGAAGGCATTCCTCAAATACAATAAAGGAAGTGATCTTTTTTCTCAAAATTTTAATACAATGAATCATCAATTCCATAAGGGAAATTCTGATCCTTTTGATTTTGACAATGGAAAGATAATTTGAATGACAATTTGTTTACTTTCCTCATGTGAAGCAACATTATGATTAAAATATTTTATGCAAGGTAATTGCCACACACACGGACACACACATGCACCTATATATATATATATATATATATGTGTGTGTGTGTGTGTGTGTGTGTGTGTGTTCAGGTAGAGAACATCTGTAAAACTGTAAAAGAACAATATACATAAAAGACAACCATTTACTCCTGCCTCAAGAGTAAGGCAAAGTCAAAATGGCAGCTGATGCCCAAAACAAGTCTAGAGGCTGTAAGGCAGAACAGAGGACATGCTACTTAAGTCTATCATTAATTAGGACAAAAGACAACATATTAATTTTAACACCTCCAAAGCTAAAATTTTCTTCATTAATCCTCTAAGGGACCCCTCTACACCTTCAATCAGTATAGCTAATGATAACTTCTAGAAAAATGACTCATTTCTCATTCTTGGGCTAATATTCTCAGTTGACATGAAACGGAAAGACTATATTGAATCCATTGCTAGATCAGCTGCTAAGAAAGTTGGTTCACTGTGTCATGCAAGACAATTTTTCTCTCCAAAATCTATGTTTATAAATTAACCATTTGCCTAAGTTTAGATTAAGATCTAAAGAAGAATTAGTCATATTATTGGTCTTGATCTGGGGTTCAGCTTCAGTCCCTTACCCACCACCCTAAGGTTGCCTCTTTGTACCTTTTCCATAAATACCTTCTCTCTTCCGATACCATGCTTTCCAGCCAATTTTAATCTGCAAAAATTTAAATACAATGTTTATCACTCTCTACTATCCTCTTAATTGCTCTTTACTCTTTCTGCTCATTATTACTGTTTTTGTTCCTAATTCTTCCATACCTTGTAACCCCTTGTGTTTTTGTGGATTTACTTCCTTGAATGGGGTGATACTGATTTTTAAAAAATCAAAAATCAATCCCAATCTCGAACAATTTTAATTTACATATATATATATGTATATGTATATTCTTACATTCATCAGTAGGTCAGTTAAGTGTTATATGTGATACACACTTTGGGCAATCATGTCTTGAAAGAGACATGACTGACTGGGCAGAAGATTATCCCACAGTAGGTTGCCATTGCTTTCTGGAGTAGACTGTTTGCCAATCAAGACTATAGAACCCAATCTTTCCTGTTATTTAACCCATAACTGGAGGGAAGAGACAAATTAATACTTTCCCAAGAGTATTTGTGCACAAGTGAATGCAAGGAATTCAACTAGAATTCAAACTTGGCTCCCCGATTTAGTGTTCCGAGTCGATATCCACTGCACCACATTGCACATCCATTTACATACATACTTTTTTTTTTCACTTACGTACACACTTACATGAAAAAAAATTTTAAAATATGCCACCTGATCACTTTGTTCATTTGGCTCTGAACTATATCACACCATGTCCATAAACTTGCCTGAATTTTCCACTAACCTGATGAATATTCATGTACATGCCTATACCAAATATTTTGAAAAACCGATAATATTTTTTCTCTTTATCACAAAAAAAATCCTTACATTTGCCTTGATAAAGTCCATCAGAGGACAAAACAGGATTAGATAATATTGCTTTTAGCCATTTTTCAAATATATACACTACTGGCTATAATTATTAGGCCACACCAGTTTTTTCAAAGAAATGATGTATTTCATACTATTTTTAGTATTTATTGCCAAGTGGATAATTTTAAACAAAAATAGAATGGTTCTTTGTTATTAATACTTTGCAAAATTTTACAAGGCAAAGAAGCAAAGATGAACTCGTCTGAATTACACTAAATTTTCTTCATTCTTTCATTGATGAAACTGTAATTAGGTAATTATTAAATATTTATAAATTCATTTAATGCACATGTTATTGTGCACTATTAACAAAAGAACCATTCTATTTTCATTTACAATTATTCACTTGGCAATAAATACTAAGAAATAGTGTGAAATATGTCATTTTTTAAAACACTTGAATGGCCTAATAATTATGGCCAGTAGTGTACATTGGTAGCAAATGTATTTAACACATCAGTTTCTTATAAATTTTACAATAGAAAATCATTCAATTTGAATGATACTTACTTCAAATATTTTAATGAACATTGTCTAACTAAACATAGAGAAAAATTGAGAAACATTGTTTTTATGTACTTTTACTACAAGTTTTTGAATTTCACTGTGTGCAAAAATATCTAACACCTATATAAATAATATAGTAAAAAGAGTATTTTAAAACTATTTTCAGTTATTTTATATGGTTTGTAATTCAACCAATCACAGGTTGCCTTCAATATATGTATTAAACAAGCACGTCACTCGGTTGGCATGTAGTGATAACAGGTCTGATACATGACAAACTGTCCCACTATCTAAATTTATTAAAATGGTTAAAACAAAACAATGGTCAAATTTTGAAAACCCAATATTTTTTCTCTTTGTTACAAAATAAAATCCTTACATTTGGCTTGATAAAGTCTCTCAGAGGACAAAACCTGACATTGCTTTTAGCCCTTTTTCAAATATATATACATTGGTAGCAAATGTATTTAATACGTCAGTTTCTTATAAATTTTACAATAAAAAATCGTTCAATTTGAATGATACTTACTTCAAATATTTTAATGAACATTGTCTAACTAAACATAGAGAAACATTGTTTTATGTACTTTTACTGCCAGTTTTTGAATTTCACTGTGTGCAAAAATACTTAACACCTCTATAAATAATATAGTAAAAAGAGTATTTTAAAACTACAAGGGTCATTCAATAAATAAGGTGAATTTTTCAGTATAAGGACTTCTAATACAGATAGAAGCTTACTTTTTCCCCCCCTTTGCTTCTTTTTCAAAATGATTTTATTTTTTTTGCAGATTGAAAAAAACTTTGAGAGTTTTGGAGATTAACAAAGATGGTTGACCAAGAAGCATGCTCCAGGATTGAACAGAGCTCAGTTATCAAGTTTTTGGTTGCTGAAGGGTGCAAACCAGTTGAAATTCATAGGTGAATGTCAACTGTGTATGGTGCCACATGTTTCAACCAAAAAAATGTCTACAAGTGGGCTAAATTGTTTAAAGAAGGACGGAGCAGTGTTGAGCCTGTCTGTTAGGACAGAACACAAAATTGTCCATGATGACCTTGCCTACTCAAAGGTCAGCTGCTGGTGGGTGCCAAAGATGCTTACTGCAGAGCACAAACAGAACTGCTTCTTCATCTTCCTTACAGCCCAGACCTTGCCCCTTCAGACTTTCACCTGTTTGGTCCCTTGAAAGTGTTCACAAGAGGCACAAAGTTTGAAAGTGATGATGAAGTCAAAAGTGCTGTGAGTGATTGGCTGAGACATCAGTCCACAGATTTGTACGCTGAGGGAATATGGAAGCTTGTGTACAGATGGGGAAAGTGTGTGACACTGCTGGGAGAATACATTGAAAAAAAAAAAGTAAGCTTCTATCTGTATTAGAAGTCTTTATACCAAAATGTTCACCTTATTTATTGAATGACCCTTGTATTTTCAGTTATTTTGATATGGTTTGTAATTCAACCAATCACAGGTTGTCTTCAATATATGTATTAACCAAGCACGTCACTCGGTTGGCATATTGTGATAACAGATTGTCCCACTATCTAAATTTATTAAAATAGTTAAAACAAAATAATGGTCAAATGATATGCAACAAAAGATTATAAAACTGTATAAAGATGATAAGGGTTATCAAAAAATTGCTCAAGCTTTGAATTTGTTTTTGTGCATAGTGGGTGCTATTGTTTGAAAGAGTCAAAAATAGGATACTACTAAAAATACTGAAAAGAGTGGTTGTCTTTATAAATTAAATGAGGCTACTGAATGATATGTAACCCAGATTGTGAATAAACAATCCTTTTTGATTCCAAGAGAAATTCACATCAGTGTTAAAAATACTGGAATTGAAGTAAGTAAATATACAATTAAGAGATCTCTGAAATGTGCATACTTGTATTAAAGATCCCCAAGAAAGACTCCACTATTAAAATGTAAACATGTGCAAGACTGTCAGAAATTTGTTAAAAAGTATGCCCACAAAGCAGATGAATTTTTGAAGAAAGTTATTAGGTAAGATAAAATTAAAACTGAGTTTTTTATGAGAAACATGTGCACCCAAGTATGGAGAAAAAGAGGAATTGAATACAGCCCAGTAAACACCATCCCAACAGTCAAAATATGGAGTAGAAGAGTAATGATTTGGGGTTGTTTTTCAGAGTAGGAGAAATGAAAGTCATTGAAGGAAGAATGAATGCAGCAAAGTACAAGCAAATTTTATCAACCCATCTATTAAAAAGTGCCACAGCTTCGGGGCTTGACAGAGATTTTGTATTTCAACAGGACGAAAAGCACAGGGCTAAAACAACTCAACAGTGGTTCAATGAAAATAGAATTGATGTACTGGAATGGCCTCGCCAGTTAGCAGATCTCAATCCAATAGAAAATGTATGGAAAAACTTGAAGTTGAGAATACATGCAAGAGATCCAAAAAGTATCAAGGAACTGAAAAAAGTCTGTGAAAAAGAATGGGAGAAACTGCCGAAACCTTCATGCAAGAAGCTTGTTGAAAACTACAGAAAATGACTAGAGACTGTAAAGCAGAACAGAGGAGATGCTACTAATTATCAACAAATTGTGTTAACTACTTTTGCACACAGATTCGAAAATTCACAATAAAAGTACATAAAACAATATTTCTCAGTTTTACTGTTTAGTTAGACAATGTTCATTAAAATATTTGAAGTATCATTCAAATTGAACAATTTTTTGTGAAATTTATAAAAAACGATGTATTAAATACTTTTGCTACCCAATATATATATATATATATATATATATATATATATATATATATATATATATATATATATATTGATTAATACTTGGATTTTGGTCCTAAAAGTGTTAGACCAGTACACTTTGTATTAAAAAGTGTTTGATACAATTATATTGTAGAACTTTTGAATATTTTCCATTTTTAAAGGAGTTATTTTGCTACCTTGATTTTTAACATTGAGTGGTCTTCAGGCTTGGTAGAAACCTGGGTAGCAAAATAACTTGTTTAAAAATTTATATATATATATATATATATATATATATATATACAGAGAGAGAGAGAGAGAGAGAGAGAGAGTTAGCCATTATTAGTGTTATTATAATGGAATATGGGGCTGCAACTCAAAAGCTTTCAGGTTTCGGTGCCAAGTGCACCATCATCAGGCAATGAAATATTGTTCAGTTACAGGGTCATAATGTTATGGAAATTGAAAATTGAAAACATATATTCTATCCTATTAGGCAAAAGTGGTGGAGTGGGAGGTTATTAGAATTTAAAAGATATGTGCATGTAGACCAATGACATTGAGACATTTATGTGTAGAGGTATGGGTAAGGGTGAGCATGTAGACAAAACAGGAAATGCCAGTTGTATCATATGATGGAACAAAAATGTTGCCAATATAGTATTTTATTGGCAACATATAATATCATATTGGCAACATTTTTGTTCATATAATATATTAAACTGATACAACTAACACATCCTGTTCTGTCTACATGCTTACAATTACCCACTCAGCTACTCAATTTATTATTTATGTTGCCCTTTCACAGATAAATATTCTAGTCATAATATTAGACACACATACACACATATATGCATATATGTCAAGACTTTCCCATCAATTACTCAATATGTGGCCTAATAATTGCCAAAATTTCTCTTTCTGTTTTTAAGTATGAATGTCTTTCTGGTTCCCTTTTTCCCTAAAACATCCCTGAAGATGTGGTGTTTTGAGTCCATGATATTCTCAGTATCCTTCTGTAGAACCATATTTAATCTCTTCCTCATCTGTAAATAAATTTTCCGGTATTTACCGGTGTACGGGAGAACAGATATAACACAGCAGTTCATCAATTTTTTCTTTTTCTAATGACATTCCTATGTGCAATATTTGAAATCACAAGCCTCTTGCTATTTCCATGGAGTGTTCACATGAACTACACTCTTTAGTTATACCAGCACTATCTTTCATGGTTAAGATCTGCCTTGTCATGCACATTGTAGTGAACTACCCTCATTCACTTCATATTCTTCTGATGTGTACTAAGCTCCACTTGAACAGCTTTTTCTCATGAACCACTGCCTTTTGAAACTAACTCCCAGGAGGTTGCTTCTCCAATTACTACAATTTTAACCTATTCAAGTCTACAGTTATCATCCACACACTTGCATAAGCTGTCCCTTTTACTCTGTAAACCGCTACCTTGAGTGACTTACTGGCCTTGTACAGAATAAACATCACTGTAAAAAAAATTATGTTTACAAGAAAGAGAATTGCTGCAATTTAATATATCTAGGATCTGTAAAATAATACCTGACAAGAAAATGTCTGCCATTAGTTTATTGAATGCCTCGGAAACACATCACTTGTATGTTGTAAAAAGGTAATTCAGGCATCTATCCTAACCATTAAACTAAAATCATTACCTCTATAATTCTTTCTTTCATTTTCACATATTGCTTTTATTTCTTCCTCTTTACATATTTATAATATTAATTTTGTCCTTTCTTCTAATAAATGCATTCTTTATCTCTAATCTGTTCTTATTTTACATTTCTTTCAAGTTAATATTAAAGCAGACAGTAAGCTAATGAACTCCTTTCTTACCAAAGTTGCCTTTCTTTCTTTCTTTCTTTCTTTCTTTCTTTCTTACTTTCTTACTTTCTTTCCTCTCTTATTGCTTCTCCCTTTCTATTATTTTCCTATTTTTTCCTTCAATCCCTCTTTTTTTTTTGAAAGGTCAGCAGAGAGAAAGAAAATGAAACGACTTCTTCCTTTTCTTTCTCTTTGCTTGCCTTCTGCTTTACTTATTTTCTCATCATCTTTGCTTTTCACTTTTTGATTCTTCTATTCCTTCCTAATAATTCATCTTTGTGCACTGAAAGGACAATTACACCCAAAGGAATAATTTCCACTTTCTTTTCCATTCATTCCACACATCGTTCTCACCATTCTCCTCCTGGTTCACCAGTAGGCTTCCATTCATTCTCCACTGCAGAATTAGTTTCTCGCAAACAATAAAGCTGAACAATATTGACAGCAAGAAATAAAAATGGCAGCAATTTTCTTGTGATTGGTCAACTTGTGAAGAAGACAAACTAAATGTAAAATGGTTGGGTTGGACAATAATACCATGAAATGCTCGGAGATTGTGGTGCGTTGAAACTCAAAACTTGTCTTGGTTGCCTTCCTGAGTCTTTCCGTCTGTCTTTTAGATGGCGCCAAAGTAAGTGATGAGTAGCATTGGCAATGCTTTTGAGGCCTAATATTCCAGAAATATAGACACATACACCATGGTGCAGGAATGTGTCAAATGCATACACATGTATAAGGTCAAAGGTACACTAACATGTGTATGCATAGAATTTCTATATTTATACACATTGTATAACCTTCCCAGGTTTTGTTTGGAATAAATAAGGTTTCATAGCATGACTAAGCTGAAAAGAGTATTTGAGAATTATCATTAAACCTTAGTTGATAATATTTTGTTATATATTAGTTAAACCTTTTGTTTAACATTAAACTAGAATGTGCTTTTCAGGATTATCATTAAACCTTAGTTAGCAATTTTAGGTCAACTTTAAGGATTTCAGATTAAGATAGATAAATTGCATAGAAAATAAACTGATATATCTGCTCATATTTGTTATATGTTATTTGAAACTTTTGTTAAACCTTAGATTAGAATGTGTTTTTTGGGATTATCATTAAACCTTAGTTAGCAATTTTAGGTCAACTTTAAGGATTTCAGATTAAGATAGATAAATTGCATAGAAAATAAACTGATATATCTGCTCATATTTGTTATATGTTATTTGAAACTTTTGTTAAACCTTAGATTAGAATGTGTTTTTCGGGATTATCATTAAACCTTAGTTAGCAATTTTAGGTCAACTTTAAGGATTTCAGATTAAGATAGATAAATTGCATAGAAAATAAACTGATATATCTGCTCATATTTGTTATATGTTATTTGAAACTTTTGTTAAACCTTAGATTAGAATGTGTTTTTCGGGATTATCATTAAACCTTAGTTAGCAATTTTAGGTCAACTTTAAGGATTTCAGATTAAGATAGATAAATTGCATAGAAAATAAACTGATATATCTGCTCATATTTGTTATATGTTATTTGAAACTTTTGTTAAACCTTAGATTAGAATGTGTTTTTCGGGATTATCATTAAACCTTAGTTAGCAATTTTAGGTCAACTTTAAGGATTTCAGATTAAGATAGATAAATTGCATAGAAAATAAACTGATATATCTGCTCATATTTGTTATATGTTATTTGAAACTTTTGTTAAACCTTAGATTAGAATGTGTTTTTCAGGATTATCATTAAACATTAGTTAATAATTTTACTTAGTCTGGTCAACTTTAAATATTATAGAGAATGATAGATAAATGGAAAAGAAAATAAACTGATATATTTGCTCATATTACTTGAAACTATTGACTCTTCTTCAATGTGCCTTGTCCTTTCAGGACATAGGTGATCATGGCCTTCCATATCTCTCTATCCCTGGTGGCCCTTAGCACACTTTCTCTTGTAACATCTCGCATCCCCCGTTCTGTCATCCACCTGCTCAGGCCCTTCAAATATGTTATCTGCTGCTTTCCTCCATCTCTTTTTCCCCTCTATCTGGCCTGTCAGTATTAGGTTTTCCAAGCCCTCCTTTCTCATTGCATGTCCCAGGAACTTTAGTTGTCTCTTCCTGATGCTTAATATTAATTTCCTTTTTGTTTCCATTCTTTCCAAAACCTCATCATTGCTCACATGCTCGGTCCAGGATATTCGCAGCATTCTTTTGTAGAACCACATTTCAGCTGCTTCAAGTTTTTCCTTCATCTTTGATGATATTGTCCAGCATTCACTGCCATATTGAAAAACTGACATGACATAGCAATCCAGTACTCTCTTCTTTGTTTCTAGTGAAAGTTTCCTGTCTCTTAATACTTTACTCAGCTTCTGGAATGCTTCCTTTGCCATGCCAATTTGCCTTCAGATCTTTGTGTCACACTTTCTGTCTTCTGTTAGAACACTTTTAGCCTAGGATGTGCATTTCAGGTTAATCATTAAACCTTAGTTGATTATTTTCACTCAAGTCAACTCTGGACTAGAGCTAACAAAGAACTGCACCAAATCATAGAAACCACATTACTTCAGGACTACTATCAGTAGAAACAATAAAAATGGATAGAACATGTAATTCAATGAGAAAATAATGACATATCTTGCACACTACTTCAAAGAAAAGGTTAAGAAGAAAGTTTCTATCAATACTGGAAAGAACAATAGCAGCTACTGAACTTGAGAAACCTATTTTCCTGAAAATTTTTTAAAGAGAATGATTTTATAAATTTGAACTGACAGAAGTACTACCTGCTACTTGGTCAATGGATGCCAAATGTTTTCTTATAAATAAACAGCTTATATTACCATTATATTTCGAAAATCACTGTGAGTCTCAAAAAATTGTTCATGCAATATTTTTATTCTGTATTGTGTCCCTTCAGGATATAGACAATCACAGCACTCCACAATTCTCTGTCCTTTGTAGGTTTTAGCAAATTTTGTCTTTTTGTTATCTCTCCTAAACCTTGTTCTGCTATCCATTTACACAAGCTCATTATTCTTAATCTATGTATAGGCGAAAATGGCTCTCCAGGATTTACTGTCCTTTGTAAATTGCAATAAATTTTGTCCTTTTATTTCTCTTAAACCTTGTTCTGAAATCCATTTACAAAAGCTTGTTATTTTTTTTTGCACTGGGACACTTCAGTACATGCACAAACATGGCTCTTCATAATTTTCTGCCCTTTATAACTTGTAACAAATTTTAACTTTTAACTTTTTTAAATTTTAACTTTTTGTTATCTCTACTAAGCCTTGCTCAACCATTCATTTACAAAAGCTCATTATTCTTCTATGTGTTGTGTCCCTTCAGTACATGAGCAAACATGGCTCTCCACAATTTCCTGTCATTTGTAGCTCTTAATAAATTTTGTCTTTTTATTATCTCTCCTAAACCTTGTAGGCTATGAATTGTTTTCCTCTGACCCTCCTACCTTTAACACATCCTGTGAGTATCAAATTTTACAAGCCCTTTTTCCTCATTATGTGCACCAAAAATTTCAACTGTCTCTTCATGATGTTAACTATGAGTATCCTTTTCCTTTCCTTTTTCTCTAAAATTTTATCGTTGCTCACATCTTTGGTCCATTCTTCTGTTTGTTTGTTTGTTTTTGAGGCTTAACGACCTATCAATCCTTATGGGATCATTTAAGGTCATAACCAGTGATTTTGGGTAAGGTTATTTTATTTTTACAACGTTTTTCTTTTCACCATTCATTGGGATTTGTTTTTTAAGAGCAGGGTTCCCAAGTCCTACCCTTGTTATTTAACCCATAACTGGAGAGAAGGGACGGATTAATACCTTTCCCAAGGGTACCAGTGCTTAAGTGAATGCAGGGTATTCAACTGGAATTCAAACTGGAATTCACCGATTTCTCTTTCCGAGCTGATATCCACTGCACCACAACGCACATCCGTCACTATACGCTTACAGCACCTGGTATTCCCAAGCGGTCACCCATCTAAGTACTGACCAGGCTCAATGTTGCTTAACTTCAGTGATCGAGCGAGAACCGGTGTATTCAACGTGATAGCCGTAAGCCCATTCTTCTGTAGAAGAATGTTTTGATTGCTTTATTCCTCTTTTTCATCTGTAAGGAGATTGTCCAGCATTCATTATCATATAAGCGGACTGATATTATATAACACATCAGTACTGTTTTCTTTGTTTCTAACTCCCCAACAAAATAATTATTCTTACAATCGAACATATATTTCAGCTTTAAATAACCCATAAAGAGTTGATAAGCTGTCAGATAACAAATCAATCAGCCAATCTAGAGAGAATGCAAAATCAGATCTGGCCAAACATGTGCATTTGTTGGCAACTAAATTTAATCATACCAATTAGCATAAAGAAGTATAAGTTATTCAATCATTCCTAGCAACATGGTGGCTTCCATGTAGTGGCAGCCAGCTTTCAAATTAGCCATTTATCTTTTGATTATCCATTGATAAGTGATTGAATTTTATGCCATGACAACATGCCATTGACTTATAAATATTCAGGAGGCCCTTGATTCTTGAATCTGATGATGCGTTTAAAGAGGAAATAAATGAATTTAATTCCAATGATAACTGGATCCAGTATGTGCAGGTGGAGTAAAAGATAACGACTGGGGATGAAAAATCAGAGAGCTAGATTCACATTCAGGTTGGGTTTGAAACTTACACCTAAATATCCTTAAAATATATCTTCTTGTTCCCCATGCTATAGTTTAAATAAAACAGAGTGAGATATTTAACTATGGCTGATAAGCTGTCTAGGAGATGGTCAATTCTGGACAAAAGTGGTTTAGCATTGGACTCAAAACTCCTCGTATAATCTTACAACTTGTTATGGAAACAAAGCCATCAATGCCTAATGTACTGAGAGTTGTGGCCCCATATTCCTCAGGAAGTCTACCGAACTTGAGTGTGTATGAATCTGAGGGACAACTCAGACTGAGGGCAATGGAAATGAGTAAATCTACTCTTGATAGCAATATATACTGCTGTATATATATAGTTAGCATTTTTTGGCAATTTTATTAAATCTGATTTTCATAGAAATGACCAAAATCATATGGCCTGACAATGATTCTACCATATTTTTTTATTGTTAAAATTTACCCAATATTGTAGATAAATTAAGCTGATGCATAATTTCATGACAAAGTGTATTTTAATGAAACAGCAAAATATATGCAAACTGGCTAGTAAAAGAAAAATAGACATTGTTTTGATAAATATTTGATTGTTGTCAAAGTTAATAATGTGGGTAAAATTCTCCCCATGTCAGGAAAATATTTGATTGTTTTGAGAACAGCGTAGCCAAGGTTTGGTAATATAGGGCCTGAAAGTATGTGTCAAAATATGACTTAGTTGCTTATATAAGAGACAGAAATTAGTAATAGTTCAGTTGGTGAGCATTTGAGATTGGAACCCAGATCAAGAAAGACACAGGAAAAACTGTAGATGAGCATGGCCTCTGGCCCTCTCAATGTGTGTGTGTGCTGACACCTCTGACTTCACCTACTACTCTACGGCACATCACCTGAAGAACAAATAAATTTATTTATATATTCATGTTAAAACTGTGATTTTATTAAGTAAGAATATCATCATTTTATCAGTATGAAAAAAGGCAAGTGGTTTTATAAGAGAGAAGATAACAAGGTTTGGCAATTAATAATCATCGTTCCATCAAAAGGCATGCAGCATATACATCTCTCTGGTATATGTCTCTGGTATACTGCACCCAAAGCCACTCAAGGCAGGGTATTACTCTTAAAATTATAATAACGAATATTGTATGATATGAATGAAAGATGAAATGGTAGGAAGTGAAAACTAAGAGAATAGGAAGAATAGATAATGACTTGAAAAGGTTAAGATTAAAGTTTTCAGGGAAGCATCAATATGAGAGTCTATTTTACAATGTAGATGCTCTTGGGAAAAAGCTGTTTGAGTTGAACTTTATTCATATCTTTGGAATATGGAGAAAATGAGGGTGATTCAACAGTGTGGAAATTTTACAGCCTGTCTTAGCTCTAAAGATCTGAGCAGGTGGAGTCCATTTCAACGTTTCTCATGGAAATAGTGATAGAGTAGTAATAAGTTTCTAATGTTTTGTCTGGAAAATATTCTGTATAGTAGAAAATAAGTCTTCTCTGCCCCCACAAGATTATGTAGATGGGACTGGAAATAGAGGATTGAGCAGCTCCTGCCCAGATAAGGCAGCAATACTTTATTTACATTATATATTTGTTACGTCGGGCAACAGGATTATGTGAAATAATACAAAACAACATAATAGTATAAACGTAGGTGTATTGACGGGAAAGAGAAGTATTTACAAGAGGTGAGGATTAGTAGAATACAGAACAAGGTAATTAGTATACAGTATCATCGTAGAGACGTGATAGATTGACTAGTAGAACACTTCCGGTGCAATACTGGAAATACCCGACTGACTCATTCACTCGACTTCCTTACTCAACTTCCTTCCTTGAGGTATAATCACTACTATTTTATATAGTGATTTGAATAGTCCATTTCCGTGGAAAGGTGGAGAGCACCCCAACAATATTAGATAATCAACCATTTGTCCATACATTGAATACTGATTGAGTGCCTCTGCTATTCATTTCAAGGTTCTTGACAAAATCCAAACAAGAATCTGCAATGTAATTGATCCTGACCTAGCAGCTTGACTGCAGTCAGTTTCTCACTGTCTATTCTACAAATATTTTCACAGCTTCTGTTTCAACAAGCTTAGCTCCCTGCTGTGCCCTCTACATGAATTTATTCAAGCAAATTGACTGACAATGAGGTCCCATCCGTTTACCGTCAAAATAGTTAAATGTAACCGCCTCTTCTTTTCTCACACTTTTCATTTGTAGAACTTCCTTCCACATACTGATAGCTACAATCTCCAAAAATTTAAATGTAATGTCAATTGCCATCTCTCATCTCCTAGACTCCCATCCTTTCTTATCCTTTTCCCGACACCCTTTGTATCTTGTTCTTCTCATTTTTCACTCTACTCTCACATAACTCTCTTCACACCAGTATTCCCATCCTTCGCTTACCCATTTTCTGACACTCCCTGTAACCTGTTACTTTTTTCATTCACTATCCTCATATATAGCCACCCCCCCCCCGGCACACCAGTTAAAAAAAAAGCAATAAAAAAATTGTTTTGTACATAAGAAATAGTTAGGAAGCTCACAAAATATATTTAAATTTGAATTACTAGGAAACTGTTAAAATGTAGAAAGATATTAAGTCTAGAAAAAGTTAGTGCTATAAAACATTATTTTTAGTGGGTATTTGAGCTGACATCTTTCATTTTTTTTTTTTTGTATTTTTAAAATTTATTAAACAGTGATACTACACCTAGCAGCAAAGCCTTTGATCAGGATTTTTTGAGGAGCATGGAACCACTTCAATTGCTGTTGTTTCTAGGTCCACCCTGACCCAGAGTGGTAGCATCTGTTAGGGTCCTAACTATGAGAAAGTAGTTAACCCTCAAAATTGGGTCAAAACATTATGAAAGTATAAAAATCTTTATAGTAAAAATACCAGCAATAAATTTTCATAGTAAAAACTTCACCTGCAATACATTTTTGTTAAAGAAATTACTAATGTTCCATGAAATTACTATCAACTGACCTAGATCAAGAGGTCTGACTCAAATACATATAGTCAATAAAAATAACATTTATAGTAATAATAAATAATATAAAAAATCCATTTGAAAATTAATGATTAATATTAAATTATATCTTCAGGTTTTTGTAATATGAATTTTCTTTCAATGCTATATTCTAAACTTAAAAATAATTATAATAAAAAAAATTATAAGATTATTTTTATCAAAAGCACTCAATGAAATTACTTGAGAATTTTAAAGCATTCAATTTTGCAGATACTTAAAAAAGATTTATAACAGTGAGGAAAGTGACTATAGAAATACAGGTAGCCACCTCCACTTTATACAATGAATTAATTCCAATTTTTACTCAAGTAAAATGAACTTTTGCTAAGTGATTAGTAGAATTAAAGAGACCAATTTCATCGAATGCCTGTTCTATCAGTACATCCATCAAAACTCAAATCTTTTTGCTACATGTAATGCTAATAGGGTTAAGGGGGCTTCTTATTTGTCATGAAGAAAATGTACCAAGGAGAAAGGAAAACTTCAATATAAAAACCATATTGTATGAATATAAATTCTATGTTGTTATCAGGAAATGTATCAAGGAGAAAGGAAAACTTCAATATAAAAACCATATTGTATGAGTTTAAATTCTATGTTGTTATCAGGAAATGTATCAAGGAGAAAGGAAAACTTCAATATAAAAACCATATTGTATCAGTATAAATTCTATGTTGTTATCAGGAAATGTATCAAGGGGAAGAAAAACTTCAATATAAAAAACATATTGTGTGAGTATAAATTCTATGTTTGTTATCAGAAAATGTATCAAGGAGAAAAAAAAACTTCAATATAAAAAACATATTGTGTGAGTATAAATTCTATGTTTGTTATAAGGAAATGTATCAAGGAGAAAGAAAAACTTCAATATAAAAAACATATTGTGTGAGTATAAATTCTATGTTGTTATCAGGAAATGTATCAAGGGGAAAGAAAAACTTCAATATAAAAAACATATTGTGTGAGTATAAATTCTATGTTTGTTATCAGGAAATATATTAAGGAGAAAGAAAAACTTCAATATAAAAAACATATTGTGTGAGTATAAATTCTATGTTGTTATCAGGAAATGTATCAAGGGGAAAGAAAAACTCCAATATAAAAAACATATTGTGTGAGTATAAATTCTATGTTTGTTATCAGGAAATATATCAAGGAGAAAGAAAAACTTCAATATAAAAAACATATTGTGTGAGTATAAATTCTATGTTTGTTATCAGGAAATGTATCAAGGAGAAAGAAAAACTTCAATATAAAAAACATATTGTGTGAGTATAAATTCTATGTTTGTTATCAGGAAATGTATCAAGGAGAAAGGAAAACTTCAATATAAAAAATATATTGTGTGAGTATAAATTCTATGTTTGTTATAAGGAAATGTATCAAGGAGAAAGAAAAACTTCAATATAAAAAACATATTGTGTGAGTATAAATTCTATGTTGTTATCAGGAAATGTATCAAGGGGAAAGAAAAACTTCAGTATAAAAAACATATTGTGTGAGTATAAATTCTATGTTTGTTATCAGGAAATGTATCAAGGGGAAATAAAAACCTCAATATAAAAGACATATTTATGAGTATAAATTCTATGTTTTTATCAGGAAATGTATCTATACTCGCATTTTATCAGAAAATGTATGAAAGTGAAAAGAAAAACTTCAATATAAAAATTATATTGTGTGAGTATAAATTCTATATTTTTATCTGGCACAAGTAAGCCTACTTTATGGAGGAACAATGTTACTAGTAAAATTAGCCATTTCCTTAACGCTAATGGGGCAAATGGAGCTTCTTAGCTGTAGTGAAGGAAATCTATATAGAAGAAAAAAAACAAAAAAACTTCAGTATAAAATCCACATTGTGAGAGTACAAATTCTACATTGTTATCGGGCACAAGTAAGCTTACTGTTGGTTTATATATATATATAACTTTTCTCTTAAATTAATTTTTCAGTAAATAGATTTCTCAAAATCTTTTAACCGTTATCACTGTTTTGGTTTCTTGAGAACAGGAACTGTTATCAGCAATTGATAAAAAGTTTCATAGACTGACCCACTAGTAACTACTCCGTCCACTCGTCAGGGGATAACAAATTGACTGTTTATTTTTTCATTTTTCTTTTATATATGCACTTTTCATGAGTACAAAGTTTATGTTTTTCCTTCCATGGTGCATGTGGATGTGCATGCATGTGCATTTGTGCATGCATGTACCCACCTGCACATATGTTCCTATGTGCAAATTGTTATGGTTATTTCTTCTTTTTGTTGTTTACATGAATGCACTTTAAAAGTTCATATATAAAAGAAAAATAAAAAAATAAAAAGCTGAAAGCTGGTATCCCCTGTTGAGTGGACGAAGTGGTTACTGGCAGATCTCTTTATGAAACTGAAGGTAACACCAATCAGCTAATTAATAAATATTATATTTGTATTAATTCTATCTATCTATCTATCTATCTATCTATCTTTTTTTTTATGATCATTTCACCCCAATCAAAGGAAGAACTGCAATTGGTGCACAGAGGGTTGCATAAGAGGTGAGTGATGAGAAAGAGGAACAAGTTACAGGGGAGTCAGAGAATAAGAAAAGGATGAGAATACAGGTGTGAAGAGGGTTGCACAAGAGTGGAGTGGAAAGGAAGAAGAACATGATAAGGGTCGTCAGGGAAAGGATGCGAGTGAAGGAGATAAGAGATGGCAATTGACTTTGCATTTAAATTTGATTGTAGCTTTTAGGAAAGCAACTATATGGAAGGGAATTCCACAAGCAGGAAATGCAAACAAAGAGGCTGTTAGAGTAGAAGTTGTGGTTTACATTTGACTGGTTTCACTGCAAGAAGCTGGGACCTAGTTGCTAGTCTAGTAGTTTTAGTAAATTCATGCAGAGAGGGCAGCAGGAAGCTAATCTCATCAAAGCAGAAGCCGTGAAGGTATTGTAGAAGAGACTGAGGGATGTGTGTTGTGGTGCAGTAGATATCAGTTTGGAATGAAAAATTGTGGAGCCGAGTTTGAATACGAGTTGAATTCCTTGCATTCACTTACGCACAAATACCCTTGGGAATGGTATTAATTCGTCTCTTCCCTCCAGCTATGGGTTAAATAATAGGACAGATTTGGTTCTATAGCTTTGGCTGGCAACCAGTCTACCCCAGAAAGCAATAGCAACCTACTGCAGGATAATCATCTGTCCAGTCAGTCATGTCTCTTTTGAGACATGATCGCCCAAAGTGTATAATAGGTTTGGCACTTAACTGACAGATTATCTCTTCTAATTCCTGTTCTGTTAACCATTTACACAAACTCATTAGATAAGTTATGCACTGTTTTTCTTCTGTCCCTCTTGCCTTGAGTATGTAATGTGAGTATTAAATTTTCTAAACCTCCTTACCTCATCATGTGCTCAAAAAGTGACTTCAAACTGTCTTTACAAACAAACATTCATAAAATTATCAGTTCTGCTTGATTCTGCTTTGTCTCAAGAATTGAATACATTTTTGCTTCATCTTTTTGAGATATAACTTAAAATTTTACACAAAAGATTTGCTGAATTTCTTTACATTAACATGGTATAACTTTGAAGAAAATACTTACTATAAATTACTTTATTCTGATACTATGTATAAACGCCCATTTTGTTTCCATTTTCTCTGAAACTTTGTCATTGCTATTGCTAGACACATCAGTCAGTCAGTTAAGTGCCATATGTGATTCACACTTGGGCGATCATGTCTTGAAAGAGACATGACTGACTGGGCAGAAGATTATCCTGCAGTAAGTTGCCATTACTTTCTGCAGTGGATTGGTTGTCGACCAAGGCTACAGAACCCAATCTGTCCTGTTATTTAACCCATAACTAGAGGGAAGAGACGGATTAGTACCTTTCTCAAGGGTATTTGCATGTAAGTGAATGCAAGAAATAACATTTTTAAAAAAATGATTTTCTAAAGTTTTCTGCCTGCAAGAAATAATAGTCCCTTGTACTTCTTTTTAAATATTTTCATTCTGTTTTTAATTTGCTTTTTGATATTATTGATTTTATTTTTTCATATTTCTTTTCTTTTTAATATCATTTGTTTTCTTGTTTTATTTCTATATTTTTTTTTTGTATATTTTTAAAAAGATTCCTATCTTCTATCATGCGTTTTTCCTTTTAATTTCTCTTTATGTCTAACATGACAGTTCTGTTACTGCTAGAGCCACCCATACATGAAATGTTAAATAGGTTTAGGCCTCGAAACTTCATTTGATCTTAGAGATTATCTTGCAAATGTCACCTGTGTGTAAGTGAATTATTTGTCATGGCAATGTAATTGAAATGAAAAAAAACCCCAAAAAACATTGATTTATCCTCCTTCAATTATAACCTTTACCAATCATCAAAAGAGAACAAATATAATGTACACATTACCAAGAAAAGAAAATCAATACTGGGTCCTTATGTCGCATAAGAAAATGAGTGCATGATAGGCTATGCTAGAGGTAGTTCTGTCCAACACTATAAGATTGCTACAAAAATGCAATCATTTCTTTCTTGTTTTCTTAGTTTCCTTAAGAAGACAAATATTCACCTTTAAAATCCTACAAATAATATACATATATCCAATTAAATCTATACAAAAAAAAGAATTAACAAAGATGAACAAAACTAGTTATAAACAACCAACAATTTGAAAAGATTTATTTGAACATTATTTTTGATTGATACTCGTATTTAAGTAGATATTTTGTTTATAATCAAACAGTATTATATATTTATTTATACCGGCCTCATTATTTACGATAAATTTTTGTTACGAAAATGTGTGTCATTTGGCAGGATTATATAGGCTTGATTTAATTTCATTTAGACTGATGGTCATTTGTGATTGAGAGGTCTAAGACGTACCAGATCAATTGATGGTTTCCCCTAATTTGGATAGGGGTCACAGGTTCAAATCCTGCCGAATGTCACATATTTTCATAACAAAAATCATACGTAAATAATCAGGCCGGTAGAAATAAATGTATAATACAGTTTGATTATAAACAGAATATCTACTGAATTACAATTATTGATAAAAAATAATGTTCAAACAAATCTTTTCAAATTGTTGGTTGTTCTTTTTCTAGTGTCCTTTCTAGTGTTCTTTTCCTATTTTTGGTCTGATTCTGCTGTGTGCCCTATTCATCAGAATTCGAATGATAAGTTTTGTTATATGGCTCATTAGGCTGATTATCTGATAGAGTTCACATTTGCCTGCCTCTGGCTTCTTGTGCAGTGCTATGAAAATAGATCTACTTAGGCTCTACCTTTATAAGAGACAAATCATCTCCAAAATAGATTATTACTGCCCAAGACTTTCTTTCCAGCCTTGACAAAATTCAAAACCCTTTCCACAGCTTTCTAGGTGCTGAATTATTATCCACCCTACAGCCCATTTTGAACAAATGTAATGTTGATACGTTATCACTATTTCTATAGAAAAATGTTCTGATGAGCTATGTCTTTACAGCTAAAACCTGCCATGATATAGAAACAAAGGCAAACCATACTTATTACCTTTATATTCCATTAGTAATGAGGTAGTTTCATTTCTTTGTCTCTGCTTCTGCTGAGCCCCTGCTATTAGGAAAGTGACTCTTAATAGGATGCTTCTCTTACCACTAAAATCTTACCCAATTCAAGTCAAGAGGCAGCCATTATCTATCCTACATACAATTCTTATGTCCATAATATAACTTTATTCAGTAACCCACTACCTTGAGTGACTCTCGAGCCTTGTATTGGGTGAAAAATAGCATCAAAACAGAATGAAAGCAAAAATGATGCATAATCGGAAACTAATACAAAAATTCAGAACATAAATAAATAATAAGCACTTTAGATATGTTGGTTATAACAAATTTAGTACAAAGATAAGGAAATTGAACACAAAATAGGTGCCATTAAAGATAGTGAAACCAGTGAAAGCAATCAAATGTAACTACAACTTCTACTCCCTCAGCTTCTTTTCTCTACTTCCCATTTTTGGAACACCCTTCTGTATACTTGCTTCCCTGACAACTACAATCTCAAAGAATTTAGATGCAATGCCAATCTTATCTATCTGACTCACATCTTTTCCCTGACAGCCCTTGTATCATGTTCTCTCTTTTCACCCTACTCTCACATAGCTTTCTTCACACTAGTGTTCTCATCCTTCTCTTAACTATTCTCTGACACCCCCTTTAACCTCTTCCTCTTTCTCATCAACCCCTGCACACCAGTACAAGTACTATCTTGCTCAGGGTGAAATGGTTATAAAAAAAAATTTATCCCATACCACAAGATCCTACAAAAAAATATTAACCTAAGAACTCAAGTTACGTTCTAAAAAGCCTATTCAACCTAGACTATCACACAGATGTCATGTATGGGATCCAACTCATCCAGAAATGTCTAAACTGTTATCTCTATGCAAACAATTAAAGTTATTTTCTTAAAAAGCTTTATCAGATCTAACCTCTCACATGGATGACATGTATAGCATTCAACTCATCCATAAATGTCTAACCTATTATCTCTATACAAACAATTCAAGTTATCTTCTTAAATAGCCTCATCCAATCTAGACTCTCATATGGATGTCATGAATGACATCCAACTCATTCAGAAATGTCTGAACTATCATCTCTATACAACCAATTCAAGTTATCTTCTTAAATAGCCTCATCAGATCTAGACCCTCATATGGATGTCATGCATAGCATCCAACTCATTCAGAAATGTCTAAACTATCATCTCTATACAACTATTTCAAGTTATCTTCTTAAATAGCCTCATCAGATCTAGACTCTCATATGGATGTCATGCATGGCATCCAACTCATTCATACATTTTATTCAGAAATACCTAATGTATCAGTTATATACAACTGTTTTCTCATGTCAATGATTAAAAATGGCTTCAAGCAAATGAATCTTCTAGGTCTTAAATAAGACAACCTTTCCTCTAATATTATAGGCTGGTGCTACAGAGCTGCAAACAAAGAACTGTACCACATAACAGAAGACTTTCAGCAGTAGAAACAACTAAAATGGATATCACATGTAAAATGTAACTGATTTATTAAGTGTATAAGTAATTCTTAAGATTGAATTATGATTATTTGGCTTGCATTCTATTGAAAGTTTTTTGAAATAAAGCAAAAAGAAATTCAGTCATATACAAAATGTCAGGACTTTTAATTTTCAAGCTGTTTCAACTGATGTGAGATTACCAAATCCAGTCTACCAAAAGACCTCTAAACAGTCATTCTCAACCTTTTTTGTACCTTTTTAATCATTCAGCTTTTCTTCTTTGTGGTCCATTTTAGACGTCAAAAAACTTTAGGTCCAAAAACTTGCAAATCGAAATTCCATGTAACAGAAAATACATTATGCTTACAAAAGCAAAATGCATTAGAAAATAAATTTTCTAATGACTACACTAATTTTAGTTTCTCTCTATCAGTTTTGCAAGTTGAACTTCAAAGTTTTGGTTCAGCTTCAAAAACCAATCAATCAATCTGTTTATTTTTTATTCATTCATTCATTTTCTATGGGTTGTCAATACTTTGCAGATTAATTCAAGGCAGAAAATACTTCTAGATTGCAAGAATTTTTTTTGAGATAATAATGGTTTAGTGATAGGTTTTACTAATTAACCTATAACTGGGGGAAGAAGAGGTGGTATGTAAACAAAAACAATTTATTAGTGAAATTTTAGAAATCTGTTGCAAAATGGATTAAATTTGACATATTTTTATTTTATTTGTTTAAACAAATTCTCAAATAGGATTATCCATTAAAAATAATGTTTAAACAAATAAATTTAAAATATGTCAGAGTTAATCTATTTCATAATGGATTTCGTAAATTTTTGTAAATAAATTATCTTTGTTTGCATTTGTTTGTATTAGGATATGAAAACAGCAGATATGAATTCTTTTGAAAATCAGGAAAATGTGTGTTTAAAAGCATTATTTAAAGCTTGTCTGAATGTAAGTCCTTCATGATCAAGCAGTTTAAGTCATGTCAGATGTTAACAGCTTCCTCTTCTTCTTTCTATTTTTCTATGTGCCCTGTCCCTTCAGGACGTAGGCGATCATGGCTTTCCACATCTCCCTGTCCCTGGTGGCTCTTAGCATGCCTTCTCTTGTTACACCATTCAACCCTCGTTCCATCATCCACCTGATTAGGTCCTTTCAAATATGTTATCCTGTCTCTTTTTCCCTGTAACTGGCCTGTTAGTATCAGGTTCTCCAAGCCCTCCTTCCTCATTGCATGTCCCAGGTACTACAGCTGTCTTTTCCTGATGCTCAGTATTAATTTTCTTTTTGTTTCCATCATTTCTAAGACCACATCATTGCTCACATGCTCAATCCATGATATTCACAGCATCCTTCTGTAGAACCACATTTCAGTTGCTTCAAGTTTTTCTTTCATCTTTGATGATATTGTTCAGCATTCACTGCCATATTGAAGGACGGACATCACGTAGCAATCCAGTACTCTCTTCCTTGTTTCTAGCAAAATTGTCCTGTTTCTTAATACTTTACTCAACTTCTGGAATGCTTCCTTCGCCATGCCAATTCGCCTTTGGATATCTGTGTCGCACTTTCCGTCTTCTGTTAGAACACTTCCCAGGTATTTAAATTTTTGTACCTGTATTTGGCATATTAGGCTGCCCTTTTTACTGATGACTATGCATTCAGTTCTCTTGCAGTTTATTTGTAGTCCTTTCTTGTCACTTTCTTCAGCTACCTTCTGTAGGAGGTCTTGTAGTTTCCTTTCTGTGTCTGCTATCAGCACTGTATCTTAGGTTGTTTAAATTATGGCCTCCGATGACAAATCCAGGCATAACTTCTAGGGTCCTCAAAATATTCTCGTTGTACAAGTTGAACAGATCTGGTGAAAAGACATATCCTTGTCTTACACCCCTTTCTATTTTTGTATATTTGTTGAATTCATTACCTGTCTGTATACAAGCAGTTTGCTGCCAGTAAAGATTCTTGATTACTCACAAATCTTTCCCAAATATGTCAAGACTGCCAAGCATCTCCATTAATTCTTTGTGACATATTTTGTCAAACATCTTCGCATAATCAATAATGCACAGTTATAAGTCCTTCTTCATTTGTATTGCCCTTTCAGAGAGCATACTAATCATAAATATGGTATTCTTGTTCCAGTGTCTTTGATGAAACCACATTGTTCTTTTTCTATCTCTGGCCTGATTCTGCTTCTTGCTCTATTCGTCAGGATTTGGATGATCAGTTTTGTTATATGGCTCATTAAACTGATGGTTCTGTGGAGTTTGCACTCATTTGCTCCTGGCTTCTTAGGTAGTGCTATGAAGACAGACTTGCTGAGGTCATCTGGTACAGAAATAATAAATGAAATTTATAACAGTTTCCCCTAAGGGACCAAATTCTAATCCTGCCAGAGGATGCATATTTTCTTAACTGCTATTCTCCTTGGACTTCTCGACAAGGTACAGCGAAGGGTCTGTAATGTGATCAATACCAACTTAGCAGACCACCTGCAGTCTCTCTCTCACTGGTGCGATGTGGCTTCCCTGTGTCTCTTCTATAAATACTTTCACGGCTTCTGCTCCAATGAACTTAGATCACTGGTGCCCCCTAGGTTCGAATTTGCACGAGATACTAGATTAGCAACTAGATCCCACCCTTTTACAGTGAAACCAATAAAATGCAACCACAACTTCTACTCCAACAGTTTCTTTTCTCGCACTTCCCGACTGTGGAATTCCCTTCCACATGACTGCTTCCCCGATGGCTACAATCTCCAGGAGTTTAAATGTAAGGTCAATAGACACCTCCTAACAAACTAACTCGCTTCCATTCTTTCAAACACTCTTCCCACCCACCCATCTATCTATCACCCCCCTTCTGACATTTCCTATATCTAACCACTCTTTCTATTTACCTTCCCCTATGTAGCCCTAAGTGCAATAGTGGCAGTGGAATGTCTTGCTTGGGGTGAAATGATTAAAAACAAAAAAGTAGATATAAATAAATATAGAGTTTAATTATAAAAAACTAAGTATCTACTCAAATACAAGTATTCATTAAAAATAATGTTTAAACAAATAAAATTATATATATATATATATATATATATATATATATATATATATTCAGGCATGAGTATAATGAACTAATTAGTAAGTATGAGAATTACAAATGCATGTTTATCACTTTGAACACTCTTGCCTCAGTGAGCATTATAAACCCAAAGTGACTATTATCCATTAATAGCATATAAACTGTCAGTTTTAGTAGCACTTTAAAATGACATTGTCTTTAAAATAATTCTAAAATAAATAAATCAAAAAGTGGTAATGCAATATGGAATGAATAGATTGTAGCATCAACCAAATTAACTTAAAATTCCTGCAAAATAGAATGCAATTACCATCACCAGCCAAGCAAGAATTAGAAGCATAAAAATTGGATCTTATGAGATGAAATTATCTAGTGAAGGTTAATTTAAAGAAATGATCCCAAAAGCCATATTTTGACTCTTTCTCTGGCTAGGCTAAATGACCTTGATATTTTTTTTAATAAAAATTATCATCATTATTTTTTGGTTTCTCTTTTCCTTTTTTGATAAGAAAAAAAAAAAAGGAGAAATAAAAACAATTTTAGAATTCCATTTCAGTGACTTATCTTTATACACTGTAATGAATGAGAAGAAATGGAGGGACCTCCTCTTTTGTAGTTTTAAGGGTGGCATCTTTTCTCTTTTTCTAATTCATTTTTTTTTTAATGTTTCAGAAATCGATAATGCCCAGTAGAGGTATGAATGTGATAAATTGGGGTAATTTTTTTTTTTGCTTTTTAGGACTCATATTTTCTGACTGATGCCAATTCTCTTAATCAAGTAAGGAGAGAAAAAAAATTAGATTCAGCCTCAAACCCCAAATTGTACCCCTTTCTCTTTCATTGTTATTTTTTCATGCTATTTCTATATCAATATTATGCCTCTCAGGAAGAATTTAAAAAGAAAATTTTAAATAAAATAGAACTGATACAAAGGAAACTATACCAGTTGTGTGAGAATGGAAGAGCCATGTTTGTTCCCCGGTTTGGTCTCAGAGAATAGCATGACCTCATAAATTATAAAACAATAGTATATATTAATGTAAGGATTGTTTGAAACATTAGTCTGATAATATGACACGATAGAGGAATTGTATAAAGGAGACAAATTAAGGAAAAATAGCATGTCTGGGTTTATTTTACATGTTACTTTGAAGAGATGCCTTCTTAATGCTTAAAATAATAAAACTTATATATAACAAAGATTTTTCTGTATTTTTCTAGCAAAGAACAAAATAATCAAAAAAGACCCTAAGCAGAAGATCACAGGGCTAGAATAAAGAAAGTTAGGTTTGCTTTAATTAAGCAGAATGCATACTTTCCATATTTAAACAGACTGTCAGATTTTTTCCATATTTAAACAGACTGTCAGATTTTTTTTGAACAACAATTTTTATGGATGCACATTGGTGCAATAGATTGCAGCTCAGAATGAGAAATCAGAGAGCCAAGTTCAAATTCCATATCTGTCTATATTTCTGAGATGAGGTATTGTAATTATTATCTATTTCAACAGTAATCTAGTCAGTCAGTCAGTTAAGTGCCATACGTGATACACGCTTGGGCGATCATGTCTCGAAAGAGACATGACTGACTGGGCAGAAGATTATCCCGCAGTAGGTTGCCAGTGCTTTCTGCAGTAGACTGGTTGCCAACCAAGGTTAAAGAACCCAATCTGTCCTGTTATTTGACCCATAACTGGAAGGAAGAGATGGATTAATACCTTTCCCAAGGGTATTTGCGTATATACGATTGCAACAAATTCAACTGGAATTTGAACTCGGCTCTCCGATTTCTTGTTCTGAATCGATATCCACTGGACCACAATGCACATGTAGCACGCTTAAATTCATGTACTTTGGTAACCAGGGGAAAAAGCTCGTTAGAGAACTTCCCACGAAAGAATTTGTAGAAAAAACATAGGGAAGCCATGTCACATCGTTGAGAAGATGACTAAAGTTGAGATGCCATATCAGGATCAATTACATTATGGATCCTTCTTTGAATTTTGTCAAGGTGACAGAAAAATTATAGGAAGGGATCTCTTTTCCCTTCCATATATTTGGTTTCCTGACGGCTAAAACCTCCAGGAATTTAAATGCAATGTCAATACCCGTCACTTATCCACTTGACTCCAGTCCTTTCTACATCACCCCTTGTATCTTGTTCTTTTCCACTCTCTCTACGTTTGCAACCGTCTTCACACCTGTTTTTCCACCCTTCTCTTGCCCTTTCTCTGACATACCCTGTAACTGGTTCGTCTTTCTCTTCACTTTCCTCCTGTCTAAACTTTTACTCTTATGTAGTCCCCTGCACATCAGTGGTAGTACCACCGTGCTTGGGGTGAAATTATAAAAAAAGACGGCAAAGATTAATGTTGCTAAGAGCTACAAATGAGTAGGAAGTTGTGGAGGATAATGATTGTCCATGTCCTGAAAAAACAAGGCACATAAAACAAGAAGTATTTTTTGAATTATTGTTAATTAAACATTTTATTTTATTTTTTATTTCTTTTTTTGAAAGTTCAAAACTGGGTGTAGATTTATCAATTACTATTGAGTCATCTTAGAAGCTGACAAAGCAATGTCAGACAGGAGGCATAAAATACTTCTCAGACATGATAAATATAACAAATAGAAATTACAATCACTCGACCATGTTGTTCCATCAACAATGAACACATTTTAGATAAAGAAATAAAACAGCTTTTAAAGATTTGGTTCAGTGGCTAGTTTAGGAGATGTCAAATAATTTCTAATCCCAGAACTATGGAAACATTATTAACGTCAGTTCCGTATGTGTATACAGCTTGAACAATTGTCTTAACAAATATCTAACAAGTCAATCATCAACTTCCTCTAAGAGTTGGGGTTGGTGAAAAATTATCAACTTTAATTTATGATCAGTGCAAAGTTCAAACATCTGACAAAATGTCCAAAATATAAACTTCCCTAACAATGGAAAAAAAAAACAAACGTAATTTATTAACTTTAAGCTTACTGAAGTGGATTATAGACTGTGAATTAAATTATCTGAAAGCACTGGTCCATAACAATCTGTGATTAATACATATTTTATAAATCAATATGCTTCTGAATTATTTTGCTGATAAAAAAGTTGGAGGAAGACAGGATTGTAATAGGGTTTCATTTTTAGAATTAATAAGAATAAAATTATTTTTTATAACACTGATACTCAGAGTCATAAACACAATTATCAAATGCTTAAACAGAAATTATTCTAAGTGTGTGTATATATATATATATATATACATTCTAATTAGGAAGATCAGCATAACCTTTCAGCATTATCAGGCGTTATATTATATATTATTATTGATTATCCAATGCTTTTTTGAACTCACAACAGGAATTTTAAAATGAATAACAGCAATTTGTCAATAATTCTAAGATTAGGTAGTATTTACATTATTTACATTGGATATAGATGTTGTTTAGTTCCAGTGACTTGACTGAAAGAGTTGTGAGTTGAATACCAGCTACAAGAGTTGTGAAAAATAACTTAGAGAGATAAGTTAAAAGAGAAATAACTAGATAGCTACCGCAAGTGACATTGCACATGGAATGAGAATGATATATTTCAGTAATTGAAATAAAGGCTTCAGTTCAAAATTCCTTGCACCTGAAGAAGGTCAAAGCATACAATGGTTGAAATGTCATAAACATGGCAATAAAGATGGGGACAATAATCTGAACAATGCATAACAGAAAGTAAGGAGGAATTAGTTAAGCAAAAAAATATTGTACTTACTTTCATCCAGGTTTGTACAAGCCCAGAATGTATTTTCTAATGTGTATATACCCGGACATTATTTCAAACCTTTCATTTAGCAACCTTTCTTGTTCTGGAAATAATACTATAGCCAACTTTTTTCTTGGCACAATCTGCAGATATTACCAAAATTGGAAGATCTGACCTTTCTTAATATACTCCAGGTTACATAAGGATCTTTGCCATTTATTTTCTTTTAATTTAAACACATAGTTAGCTATTGATAGTAATCCTTCTTTAAAAAATAATGCCTGACAATACTGAAGGGGTGAAACTATGGTAGTGTAATTGGCTGATCTTCTTAATTAGAATATTTAAAAGCTCCACATGTTAAATTCATATTTTTTCTTTAAATATGTATTGAGCACTTTTTGATACAACTGTTTACTAATCTAATTTGACTCTGACCAATAAGTGGTTAATAATTATATATATATATATATATATATATATATATATATATATTATAATCATTTCACCCTATGCATGGTAGTACTGCTAATGGTGCATAGGGGGTTACATAAAAGGAGAGTGGAGAGAGAGAGAGAGAGAGAGAGAGAGAGAGACAGAGAGAGAGAGAGAGAAAGAGAGGAAGAGGTCACACAGGGGGTGTCAGAGAAGGGCTAAGAGAAGCATGTGAACACTGATGTGAAGAGAGCTGCATGAGAGTAGAGCAGAAAAAGAAAAGAACAAGATACAGGGAGTTTTGGGGAAAGGATGGGAGTCAAGGAGATAAGAGATAGGAATGGATGTTGCATTTAAACTCTTGGGGATTGTAGCTACCAGGGAAGCAAGTATACGGAAGGGAGTTCTGCAGAAAAGAAACTACTAGAGTAGAAGTTGCAGTTACATTTGATTGTTTTCACTGCAAAGGGGTGGGACCTAGTTACCAATGTAAATTAATGCAGGGGGGCTCCAGGAAGTTAAGCTTATTGGTGAGAAAGTGACTAGAGTTGTGCTGCCAGTTCAGGATTGATCAGATTGCAGATTCTCCTTTGTATTTTGTCGAGAATCCTGAGATGAATAGCAAGGCTGCCAGACCACACACACACACACACAAACACACACACACATATATATTGTAATTTTCAGGGAAGCAAGTATACAGAATAAAGTTCCACAGAAAAGAAGCTGCTAGAGTAGAAGCTGCCATTACATTTGATTGTTTTCACTGCAAAAGGGTGGGACCTAGTTACCAATCTAGTAGCTCAAGTATATTCATGCAGTGGGGCACCAAAGCGTTAAGCTCATTGGAGCAGAAGCCATGAAAGTATAAGTATAAAAGAGAGAGGGAAACCACATCCCTTTGGTGAGAAAGTTACTGGAGTTGTGCTGCCAGTTCGGGATCAATTACATTGCAGATTCTACTTTGTATTTTGCCAAGAATCCTGAGGTAAATAGCAAGGCCGCCATATATGTCACAGTTTATTTTAATTTTGCTTCTGAATATATTTTTGCTTCTGAACATATTTTGAACTTATAAACTTATAAAAAGAAGTTATCTTTTTCTGGGTAGGGTAGATAAAAAGGATTCAATCGAATTAATAAAAAAATATGTATTGAATTGTCTATAAATTTCATAAAAACATTGTTAGAATATAAACATGTATATGATCATATGTAATTACAAATGTGTAGTGAAGCTGATACAAACATGTCTGCTTTCAGTGATATATATATATTAAAATCACCAAATACAAAAATGAATGGATGGAGAGAAAATTATATATATATATATATATATATATATAGAGAGAGAGAGAGAGAGAGAGAATACATTTCTATATTGTCAGACATTTTGTCTGTTAATAATAATATATATATATTTATCAAAGATAACATGCAGCAAGATATTGTTAATGAAAAATGTCAGTCAGTCAGTTAAGTGCCATACGTGATACATGCTTGGGCGATCATGTCTCAAAAGAGACATGACTGAATGGGCAGAAGATTATCCCGCAGTAGGTTGCCATTACTTTCTGCAGTAGACTGGTTGCCAGCAAAGGCTATAGTATCCAATCTGTCCTATTATTTAACCAATAACTAAAAGAAAGAGGCTGAAGGGTATTTGAAAAATGTAACTACATTGATAAAAGTAAATGTCCACTTGATGACATTAGTAAAACTGAAGAAGTTCAAGATATAAATGGACAGAGCAAAATATATGTGGAATGTACTGAAAGTAAATGAAAAAATGATTGTATAACCACAAATCAACATTCAAGTTTGAAAGCTATAGGAATTGTATCAAATTAGCCACTTTGGAAATTAAAAGAAAAAATAGCAAAAATGTGATCTAATGTGATCTGGAATATATTAAGAAAGGTTAGACCTTGCAGCAGTGGTGTTGTCTGCAGATTGTGCCAAGAGAAAACGTTGGCTATAGTATCAGTTCCAGAATGAGAAATGTTACTAAATGAAAGGTTCAAAATAATGTCCAATTATATACACATTAGAAAATGCATTTTGGGTTCGTATAACCTGGATAAAAGTATGTACAAATACTATTTCTTTAATTTAGATTAACTCCGCCCTTATTTTGAACTTCCCGTTATGTGCTTTAAAATTCCTGCTATGCGTTCAAAATAAAGTGTTATTAAATCAGTCAATCTACAATGGCTGACAATACTGAAAGATTAAACTATGGTAGCATAGTTGGATGATCATTCTAATTTTAATATTTAAAAGCTCTGCATGTTAAATCTTTATCTTTTATTTTTCTTTAAATGTATATTTTTAATACGACTGTTTACTGGTCTTATTTGACTCTGAGCAATAACTGTTTAATTATTATATATATATATGTATGTATTTATATATATATTTTTTATAATCATATTGCCCCAAGCAAGGCAGTTTACTGCCACTGGTGCGAGGGTGTTGCATAGGAGGAAAGTTATAAGAAAGAGTGAAAGGTTATAGGGGATTTCAGGAAGTGGGTAAGACAAGGATGATAATACTGATGAGAGTGGAGTGAACATAGAAGGGAGCATCAGAGAAAGGATGCAGGTTATTGAGATAGAAAATGACTATTGACTTTACATTTAAATTCTTGGTGATTGTAGCTGTCGGGGAAGCAAGTAAACGGAAGAGAATTCCACAGGTGGGAAGTGCAAGAAAAGAAGATGCTGGAATAGAATTTGCATTTACATTTTATTGGTTTCACAGTAAAAGGTTAGGGCATGGCTGCTAATCTTGTAGCTAGAGTAAATTCATACATAGGGGGCACTAGAGAGCTAAGTTCATCAGAACAGAAGCCATGAAAGTATTTGTAGAAGAGGCACAGGGAAGACACATTGCACCAGTGAGAAAGTGACTGTATCTGAGCTGCCAAATTGGGATCAATCACATTACAGATTATTTGTTGGATTTTGTTGAAGACTCCTAGGTGGATAGCAAGGGTACCTGACCAGATATGGCAGCAGTATTCAATGTATGGACAGATGGTAAATTTATATACGTGCAGGATCATTTCAGATGGGAAAAAATTCCTGGCCCTACACAGAAAACCAACCTTCTTAGCGGCAAATTTATTCATGAATTTGACATAAAAAAAATTATATATCAATTTTTATATATGAAAGAGATTTTTTGCAAAACAATACGCTCAATGCATTAGATGCTAACCATAATGAGCCTGACCGTAAATTTGATTTTAAAAAATTGATTGAAAAAATCTTTAAAAAAATATAATAATAAAGCTTGCAATCAGATTGTTTTTATTTTTAATTATTTCACCCCAAAGAAGGCAATAAAGCTACTAATATGCAAGGAGTTACTTAGTATGAGAGAATATGATTAAAAAGAAAAACATTATTAAGGAGAGAGAACAGTAAAAGAACAAGAATTAAAAAGACAGAAGATAAAGATTGATAATACATTTGAATTATTTAAAATCACAGTTGGTTATAAAACAAGGAGTGAAAAGAAAGTTCCACGAGCAAGAAATGCCAGAAAAGAAGCTGTTAGCATAGAACTTACAGTTGAATCTAGCCACTTCAGTGGTAAAATGAAAAGACATCATTGACAGTCTAGTATTGCACTTAAATTTATAATTACTAGGTACCACAGCAAAGAGCTAATCTGAAGAGTTACCGTGAAAGTATTGATAGAAAAGGCACAGAGAAGCTGCATTACAGCAGTGGAAAAGTAACTGAAGCTAAGATGCCAGGTCAGGACCAATAGTATTGCTGATTCTTCTTTCGGTTTTATCAAGAATTTCTAAATATATAGCAAGAGCACCATATGTGGCAGCAATATTCTAAGCATAGATGGTAGAGTTATAAGATAGATTCTGGAAAGAAGAATCGTCTAGCATGACAGAGTGAACCATCTTTCTTAGCAGCTGAATAAACAGTGGATTCAATACAGTCCCTCTACTTCATGTCAGATAAGAATGTTAGCCTGAGAAGATGAAATGAGCCAATCTTCTGGAGGTTAGCATCAGCCATACTGATGGAATGCAGAAAGCGGTCTCTTAGATATTTAACAGAGAGCAGTTTTGTTTTGAAATATTTATTAAAAATTGTTAATAAATTATTATTGAAATACAGGCACCAAATGATGTTCTTTACTACAGGCTAACTCATGATGCAAGTGATGGCTACAACTAGAGGTTTATCTAAAATCTCATTGTTCCACTCTGAATGACACATTTAAGTTTTGGTTTGAGTTTGGGTTTGTGGCGTAATTACTGCTGTCATTGGCTTAGTAAATCTTTAACAAGGGACTCAAGGGGGTCATTTCACCCCAAAAATGGTAGGACTACCACTAGTGCACAGGGCATTACAGTGAGAAAAAAAAATGGTTAACAGGGGTATTGAAGAAAGGATAAAAGATGAACAGGATTCAAGAAGATAGATAGGCAACTGACATTGTATTTAAACCTTTGGAGATTGTAGCTATCAGGGAAGCAAGCAAACAGAAGGAAATTTCATAAATGAAAATTGCGAGAAAAGAAACTCTTAAAATAGAAGAGGAAGTTACATTTAACTATTTCGATGGTAAAAGGGTGGAACCTTGTTGCAAATCCAGTAGCACACAAAACTAGATGTGGTCTGGGAATCAGAGAAAGAATCTTGTCAGTGCAGTAGTGATGAAAATATTTGTAGAAAAGACAGAGGGAAGCCACATCCTGTCAGCAAGAAAGTGACTGAAATTAAGCTGCTAAATTGGGATCAATTACATTACAGATCCTCTTTTAGATTTTGTTGAGAACCCCAAGGGGAATCACATCTGACCAGATATGGCAACAGTATTCAATGCATGGACAAATGATAGATTTATGAATGTCCAAGATAAATTCTTGCACAATTATAGATGATGGGAAAAATTTTGTAGTTAAACACAGTGACCCGACCTTCTTAGTGGTAGATGTAGCTATTGATTTGATGTAGACATTTCACTTGAAGTTGGTTGAGAGAGTGAGGCCAAGGAAGTGTAGTGTGTTGCTTTCTAGGAGATTAGGGTCATTCATACTGATGGAAGGTAGGAAAGTTTCTCTGTGGCGGATGGAAAGAACTAACACTAAAAATCAATATGACAGGTGGTAGTTTCCCAAACTTTGTGTTCAGATTAAGCTTGTGCATTGATTTCTCATGTTATTCAGTTAGGAAAACTTAAAGGTCCTTAGCCAGTGTCGACATTATTAGGCAGAATTGTTCAATTGGGCAAGTAAATTTAGATTGTCTTCATTATTGATTTTCCAAAAGTAATCACCTATTCTATAATACAAAATGCACAGTGATTTTTGTATATTTTTTGGTTATTATCATGACCTACCTTATTTCAGATAATGAGATATTCCATTGTTTAGGATAACAAAACTTTATTTGGTGTTACCATAACAACAAGATCAGTAACATATTATTTTTATTTATTTTGCTTTGTATTAGATTTTTTTTCCAATGACATAAAAAGAAAAAAATATTTGAAACATAAAATGAAATGCATCAATAGAGTTAATTGTATTGATTGCCAGATTTAGGTAGACATCATTGTCATTGTCGTCATCATCAGTCCTTGACTGAATGTGTTTGTCAAGTAGCTGTGCAGCTAAGAACCTAACCAGCTTCCTCCATGTGTCTTTGTATATATAGCATGTCTTGTGCAAGGTAAAACCTAGCGGAGCCTGTCACTCTTCAGGTCAAATCATAATCAATATCCTCCAACTTTGACATGGTCATGCTGGGTTTATTGGTAGTGACCTTCACTATAATAACAAGTGATGGTCACACCTCTGCTCAATGATGCTGTATCATTACCACTCTGGTCAGTAGATGCTGTGTCATCACCACTCTGTCAGTAGTTCAGCCTGTGTGCAAATTTAGTATACAGCTGGTCAAAACGCACTGTAGTTACTGTCTCTTGACTGGTGAAAACCTTGGAATCACTATACATGAAATTGTGAGCGTGGTTTAGTGCCAGAGGTGATGAACTATGTACCAATATAAGTGTGTCCAATAATGATGGGACACATTTTAAATGCAAGTATCTTAGCAGATGTGCATTGTGGGACAGTAGATATCAGCTCAGAACGAGAAATTGGGGAGCTGAGTTTGAATTCCACTTGAATACTCTGCATTCACTTACATGCAAATACCCTTGGGAAAGGAATTAATAGATCCCTTCACTCCAGTTATGGGTTAAATAACAGGATAGATTGGGTCCTATAACCTTGGTTGGCAACCAGTCTACTATAGAAAGTAATGGCAATCTACTGTGGGATAATCTTCTGCCCAGTCAGTCATGTCTCTTTTGAAACATGATCGCCCAAGCATGTATCCCTTATGGCACTTAACTGACTAGATTATAAAATGACATAGAGTACCAGATATATTTATCACATAACTGGTATACAAGAATTCAACATATTATTTAAGGTTTTGTTATTTCTTAAAGATATCTGATATCTCTTTTGCTTATGGTGGACCTTAATAATTTGGAATCTAAGGAAAATAACATACATAGTGGAAGCATACTTCACCATATATTTTAAAAGATAAATTTATACTGTCAGTAGTTCAGTTATACTGTCGCAGCCAAAAGGAAATTCTGACAGCATTTTGGAGAGGGACAGGTACCATCCTGAATGAGGATTCTACGTGGTGTTACAAACTTCCATGAGACAAGCAATACTAACTGTTTAAAATAATAGACCTAGCTTGTTTACATTCTCTTCATGGTGGTGACCATCTCAGGGATGTAATATTTGAATCTTAGTATATATATATTGAACTCTTGTATATCAGTTATGTAATAAATATATTTGGTACTCTCTTCCATTTTTATAATCCAAGATACTTGAATTTAAAATGTGTCCCACCATTATGGGACACTTTTTGTTATTTTATAATTGTTATAGTGCCCTCTTACAAGGAATAGACTCTTCCTCTTGTTATATGTAAATACCTGCGTGACTTCCAAGGAGCATTGAATGAGGGCAGTTAACAACAACAGTTAACAGAAGGCAGTTAAAGACTAGCTTGTATGACAGCTACTAGTCAGGCAGTATAATACCTTCGGACTTACTTATTTCTATGTTACTTATTATTAACACTTCCTTTGAATGTCTTGTTTTCTTGTTATACTAATACACTATTTTGACCTACCTTCTTGTTCTGTGTTTTACCTCTGGCACAAACTGCTCACTACAGCTATGCAGGGAAGTTTTGCCACAACTGCACAACAAATTGGCAACAAAGATGCACAACAATAATCTAAGATACTTGTATTTAAAATGTGGCCCACCATTATGGGACACGCTGTATATGTAAATAATCCTATCTGTACAATACTGGTTGAACATAATAGTAGTATTAAAGTCTTGATCTAAACTTATTTATAAATGGAACTTTGTCTGTGTGTGTGTGTGTGTGTGTCCATTACTTATAGACTCTGAAACGGCTGAACCGATTTTCTTAAAAATTTACACAGTTGTACTCTAAGCATCTGCGAGTGTTCTTAGCTTGGTTTTGTATTGAGGTACCCCCGATAAATATCAAAAATCGATAATCAAAAAACTTGTGTTATAGAAGGAGTGGTCTGATTTTAATAAAATTTGATACACTCATAGACAAAGACATAAGAAACAATATTCAGAAGTTTCAAGGTTGCAGTTCTTACAATAGTGCAGAAAATTGATAATATATATATATATAAAAGGCAAGATGTTTGTGTGTGCGTATCTGTTTATTTGCCTGTATGTTTGTATTTTTTCAGCCCTTTTATTTTAGTTTTTGCTTCGGGTTTGGCTCTAAGTAGGTATAATTGTAGTTCTTAGTCTCAATCATGATACCATTTACTCAGAGGACTTATTTAGCCTTCAAAATTCAGTTTACGACGAAAAAAACTTATTTGATATCGATACCAGGAAATCAAAATTCGACTTACATCCATTCATTTTCCTTTCAGTCTACGGTTTCACTTTAACTAGAAACAACTATTGCTTTTTAGTTTTTCGTGCCAACGTCCAAAGAGGACCATGGATTAGTTTTAAAGCTTTCATTACACCCGAGCAATGCTGGGCTATACTGCTAGTATTTTATAAGTACAATGCAACTGCAAAATGACTTAACACGTTGACTGCCATGGCAACATGGCATTTCAATTTTAGCTGCGTCCCACAATACTGGTGATGGCTATATTTTCTTTCTAATTTGTTTTAACAAATGTTTGAGATACTATGCATATTTCTGTATAAATCAAGAGTGATCAATCAGGGAGAAATTACCCCTACCAAGAGGGAAATTTCTGAATTTTGGGGTGCAGAGAAACTTTTTTTTTGTTTTTATTTACAAAATTTGGACACCATCATAAGTGTAAAAAAATTAAAAACCTCCTCTATAAAAAATAATCTATGTAAATGTATATGTACTAATATGGAAAAGAATGAAAAGTTTCAACAATATGCATATTATTTGGAAGTCACTTTCTGAGATGGACAATCTTGAAAAAGTCAGGGGTGACATTTTGACTTATAATGAAAAGGAAGCACTGGGCAAAAAGTTGAGAACTACTGATGCAAAGATATGTCAGTGAGATTTTGGGAAATGCATGTAGCATTCTCCTTCTCTTAACTATAATAGTCTTTCTTTACTTACCATGTAGCATCTAATTGTTAGAAAATAATGTATATTATATATATCATTTGGAAAAACCAAGAAGAATATTACATCCACAAGAATGTAACCATCATCACAAGTTGGTTACATTACTTTTGAGGTTAAGAAAAAGCTTTGACTATCATTTTCTCTAAAAATAATGGTACTAAAAGTTTCATTGATACCTAACTTATTCTTTTACAAAATGTTTTGCAAAAAGTTTTAAAACAAAGAAAAACGTTTGGCTCCACATGATCCTACATTAATTCTGAGTTAGCAATCAATGTATTAGATATTTACAAAAAGAGATGCATTATACAGAGTGTCCATAAAGACCCATTACCATTACAAGTATTTATTGACTACATTCCACATGTGCACCTCTAATTACTCTCACAATGTCAAAATGATATTTCATCTCCCACCATACACAGCAGAACCATCACATGGCCACCATGCTTTCCTGATCTTATTCCCCTTGGACTTTTTTCCTTTGGGGTACATCAAGGATCGTGTCTACCAGACTCCTGTCTATGATTGTGCTACACATTGTAGACACATCATTGAAGATGTCCAAACAGTTGATGTTGATATGCTGTAGTGTATATGGAGTGAGATGGAATATTGTCTTGACATTGTGAGATGTGGGATGTAGTCCATAGAAGCTGTGAATGTAAACTTGATGAAATACACAACATTTTACAAAAAAATGCAATACTCTATGTCCTATGGCTTCTGAGCAATATAATACTTTAACAATGTAAGATATGTAGATGACTTGGTGCTGAAGGCAGACACAGAAAAAAAATGCAGGATTTTCTACAGAAGGTAGCAAGAGAAAGTGAAAAGAAAGGACTGTGCACAATTTTCAAGAAAACTGAATGTGGGGTCAACAGCAAAAAGAAGACCCCCAAAATACCAACTACAGGTCAAAGAAACTAAAATAAAACAAAGAAATTTAAATACCTAGGAAGCATTCTGATGGAGGGGGAAAAGTGTGACATTGAGATCCAAAGATCCCACATTTCAAAACTAAGAGACAGGAAAATTTCATTGGAAATGAAGAAAAGAGGGCTGGACTGCGGTATGTGATATCTGTCCTTCTGTATGGCAGTGAATATTAGATTATCTCTTCAAGGATGAAGGAGAGGCTTGAGGTATCAGAAATATGATTCTACAGAAAGATGCTGAGGGTAGCATGGACCAAACACATGAGCAATGATAAGGTGTTGAAGAGGATGCAAACAACAAGAAAACTCATGCTTAACATCAGGAAGAGACAGCTGAGTTTCTTGGGACACATAATGAGGAAGGAGGGCTTGGAGAATCTAATATTTACAGGGAAGAAAGAAAGAAAGAAAGAAAGAAAGAAAGAAAGAAAGAATATTACATACACAAGAAAGTTGCTATCACCACAAGTTGGTGACATGGCTTTAGAGGTAAAGAAAAAAGCTTTGGGGGTTATTTTCTCCAAAACTATTAGCACTAAAATCTTTCATTGATACCTAACATATTCTATTACAAAATATTTTTTTAAATTTTTCAAAAAAGAGAAAAATAACAACATCCCTGATCTCATATTGATTTTGGGCTGGCAGTTAACAGTTTAAATATTGCCACCATTTGAAGTGTTTCATTCTGATCCTAAGCAAAAATATCATTTTCATTCACATTTCCCTTAAAACTTACACACTGTTCACATCTTTTTTTAATGGTATCACCCAATATAAGGCAGGAATGCCACTAAGGCACAAAGAGTTACAGGGTGTTGAAGAATTAGAAACAGAAACATTAATAATGAGTGAGAAGAGGAAAAAGTAATCAGGAGGATAGTAAATAGTAATTGACAATGCATTTACATTTTTGCAGATTAAAGTTGGCTGGAAAGCATGGAGCAGGAAGGGAGTTCCACGAGAAAGAAGTGTGAGAAAAGAAACTGTAAATATAGAACTTATGGCTATGTCTAGTCAGTTAGTCAGCTAAGTACCGTATGTGATACACACTTGGGTGATCATGTCTTTTTCAAGACATGACTGACTGGGCAGAAGATTTTCCTGCAATAGGTTGCTATTACTTTCTGTGGTAGTCTGGTTGCCAAACAAAACTATAGAACCCAATCTGTCTTATTTAATCCATAGCTGGAGGGAGAAGTGATGGATTCATACCTTCTTCAAGGGTATTTGCGTGTATGAGAATGCATTGAATTCAACTGGAATTTAAACTTGACTCTCCAATTTCTTTTCCGAGCTGATATCCACTGCACCACAATGCACACCCACTGCACTTAAATTCATAAAGTCTAGGTACCATGCCAAAGTGCTCATCCAAACAGTTACCATAAAAGTATTTATAGAAAAAGCAACCTGGTGGTGAGAAAGTGACTGAGACAAGCTGCCAGATCATGATCAATGATATTGCAGCTTCTCTTTTAGATTTTGTTCAAGAGGCACTGGTTCATATGTGGCAACAATATTCTTAGCATGGACGGATAGTGAATTTATATATATGCAAGATACGAATGGTAGACTTATGAATATGTAAGATATACATGTTCTGTATATGGTATTCTTAACATGCTTCTGTAGAACAACAGCACTGTTGCCAAAACTTTTGGTTTCATCTATGAGAAAATTGTCCAGCATTTACAGTCATGCAGAAAGATTGATGTTACATATCTGTTCCAAACTCTTTTCTTTGTTTCTAATGAAAATTTTTTTCTTGCACTTCCTGCCTGTGGAATTCCCTTCCATTTACTTGCTTTCCCGACAGCTATAATCTCCAAGAATTTAAATGTAAAGTCAATAGTCATCTCCTATCTCACTAACTTGCATCCTCTCTCTCATACTCCTTTCTCCATCCACGCCACTCTCATCAGTATTCTCATCCTTCTCTTACCCACTTCCTGACACTCCCTATAACCTGTCACTCTTTCTCATAACTTTCCTAATATGTAACTCCCTGCAAAACAGTGGCAGTAAAATGCCTTGCTTGGGGCGATATGATTATAAAAAAAATTAGCATCATTTAATATTTAATTACTTAAATAATACTTAACTAATGCTTAATGCCTGGATAAACTAGTTGAAATTAATACTAATTAGAAAAAACATCATGCAGAACAATCACTGATTTAATAATAATATTTTTTTTTAAATCTGTCAAATATATGTAAAAATATTCAAATTCCCTCTTCAAAGCTGTAATCCTCATTAATAATCAGAAATTTTCAAGTATACTGAATAGAACAAAAACTCCTCCAATTAGATATCTCATTTATTTAACCAAAAAATGAAGAAGCAAAGTGTATTAAAAGACAAACTTTTTTTTCAATATCATTGCATGAGGTATTTATGTCTGTTGCAGCTTTGCCTTCTACAAATTAATTATTCTTCAAGACAGATTTCCAGAAACAGGAATGCCGGGGTGCAAAGTCCGATAAAGTTTTCTAAACGGAGATTTAAGCAATGCAATATTAAACATTTAAAGACATGATTCCTTATCATGGAAAAAAATTACCCTCCATGTTTCCCCCAATCCAATCATCTGTTTGCTCCTATTCTTTTTGATTTTCTTTCATCTCTACTACTAAGGCTTCCATTCCTTCAAGCTTTCCTTTTTTCATTCTCCATTTTCCCTTTCACTCTCACTTTTTCTTTTCACTCTTACTTTTTCTTCCTCTCCTGCTTATATCATACCCTCTTCTTTTGTTTCCACTCTCCTCCTTTTGTTGTTTACTATCTTTCTTTACCTATTTATTTTCTACTTTCTCTTTTCCTCTTTTTCTAATATTTTGCCCTCTGCTCACTCATTATTATTTATTATTCTTTTCTTTTCTTTTTTCTCTTATGTACACCCATTTTTTTCTATCATTTCAAGTTCAATGCTTGTTTTTTGCTTCAATCAATAAACATTAATTTTAAAGTAGCACTAAAAATATTTTTTGTAAATACAAATAAAAATATTGTCAAAATTTTCCAAAGGAAGATTTTTAAAGAGAATTTAAACAACTGCTTAAAGGGTCTAGAAAGAAAGAAGAGGGAGGAAATGTAGAGAGAAGAAAAAGACAAGAGAAGTGGAAATAATGTAGAAGAAAATAGAAAAGATAGTAAGTAAAGAAGGATGGAAAGAGTAAGTATAAATGGAAAGAAAAGATAAAACAAGAATGAAAAATACTTGTAAATTGAAAAAAGGTGATCTGAAGAGAAGAATAAGGAAGATGATACAAAGAGGAAAAGTGGAAGGAAAGTGACAGGAGCAGGAAGGATGAATGAAAAGTGATAGGAGGAGGAAGAGTGGAAGAAAAGTGACAGAAGGAGGAAGAGCGGGAGGTAAGTAATAGGAAGAGGAAGAGTAAAAGTAAAGTGATAGGAGGAGGAAGAGTAGAGGAGAGTGACAGAAGGAGTAAAGGATAGGACAGGGAAAGGTGAAAGGAAAGTCATACGAAGAGGAAAGGAGATAGGAAAATGACAGGAGGAGGAAGAGTGGATGAAAAGTGATAGGAGGAAGAAAAGAGGAAAATGAGAAAGAAAGTGATAGCAGTATGAGAGGAAGGAAAGTGATAGGATGAGGAGGAGAAGAAGGAAAGTGACAAGAGGAGGAGAAAGTAAGTAAAGTCATGAAAGGAAAGAAAGTGAGAAAAAAATAAGAAAACTTGAAAGAGAAAGGAAAAGTGAAAGTAAATGAGGAGGTAAGTCAGTTGAGACTAATTTGTTTGTCGATAATCTTCCTCTACAAATAATAAAAGAATAATTCTTAAGTTAGTTGTTAGAAATTATAAACAACTAAAGCCTTGAGATGGCAACAGAAAAAAATGAAGCACTTAAAAACAAACCATTTCTTGTTTTTGTTTTGTTTTGTTTTTTAAATTTATTTGTTTCATCAATATTTTTAATGGATACTCATATTTGAGTATATTATTTTTTTTTAATCATTTCACCCCAAGCAAGGCATTCCACCGCAACTATTGCACAGAGGGTTACATGGGGGAAAGTGATGAGAAAGAGTGGTTAGTTATAGAAAATGTTGGAAGGAGGGTGGAAGATGGATGAGGATATTCAATACAGTATTCAATACACGGGCGGATGGTAGACTTATAGATGTGCAGGATGGACTCAGGCAGGAAAACTTCCGGGCCCTGCACAGAGAACCAACTTTCATACTTGTATAAGTCTGAATAAATGAGAAGTCTTATTATTGTGGTTGGATCTTTAGGTCTAATAAAGAAAGGAACTCATGAGCAAATCAACAAATGGTGCACCATGTCAGCAGAAAATCCAAAACATAGTTTCAACAAGCACAGCTCATATCCTGCAAAGAGCTTTGTCCATTTCATTTTTTTAATAGCTGTATTTTGTTTGATTAAGTTAAAACAACTAAATACCATATCCTTTGTTTGCTCTTGGTTATCCAATCGTTCCCCAGCATGTAATTAGAAAACAAATAAAAGAAAAAAGAATTTTTTTAAAACAATTATAGTAACAATATGTTTTGTATACCCTTGTAAGAACAGGTACCATGGTGGGTACATTAGATTTTGGATATTTGCACCCTTGCATCACACTATCAATACTTACTATAATAAGAGAGCTGTTTGTCCGCCTTTCCAAAGCCATCAGTAAGGAGGAGATAATGAAAAATTAGTGGAGTTAGGTTTCTTGACACTTGAGCATCAATCAAGATGATCACCATCAGGATATGTCAACCTGTGCTGACATCACATTTATGCGCACCATCAACCACATTCTTCTTTCTCTTTTGCTATCTTAGTCAGCTTCTCACGATTAATGACAATTCAAGAGACACATATACACCAATAAATAAATAAGTAGTGATTGAAAATAGAGCAAATGACAAATTATTGTCACGTTTAAAATAAGCTAATATCACAATTAGACAATAATGGAGAGTGTGAGGCTGATATTTTTTTCAAGTTGGGTACAGCATACAAGGATGTGCGTTGCGGTACAGTGGATATCGGCTCGGACCGAGAAATCAGGGAGCCAAGTTCAAATTCCTGTTGAATTCATTGCATTCACTTACATGCAAATACCCTTGGGAAAGGTATTAATCCATCTCTTCCTTCCAGTTATGGGTTAAATAACAGGACAGATTGGGTTCTATAGCCTTGGCTGGCAATCAATCTACTGCAGAAAGCAATGGCAACCTACTGCGGGATAATCTTCTGCCCAGTCAGTCATGTCTCTTTCGAGACATGATCGCCCAAGCATGTTTCACGTATGGCACTTAACTGACTGACAGCATACAAAGAGTAGTGCCAACCCAATTGTATGATATAAGTAATAATAATTATTTCAATAATTTTTATTGCAAATATAAATTAAAATATGAGTAATTAATAGTAAACTTATAATATTGTTACTTCATTTTGTATCATGAACTGTTTTTAAAAGAAACCCAACAGGTTTTGGGGTGGTCTAGTAATAATATGTCTGGTATTTTCTGATCAGACTGTGCTATGAGTATGATGGGTTTCATAAATTTGTATTGCAGAATCACTTTGTTGGCATGCTGCTCTCTCACCCAATAATAATGTTGAGTAAATAATATTTCTAGAGATGTGACTATATAAAATTATATTATAGACTATGTTTTGTAGAGTGGCTGACACCCTTGCAGCACTCTCAGTGATGGAATGGCACAAGGACTAAAATGAGAGCTCGAAATGATAACAGAACCATATATTTAAATGCAATGTAATGTGTTATGACCAAATTTAAATGCGGTGTGACGTCATAGAACCACATTACAAATTTATGAACTGAGTTTGCTATTTTTGGTAACTGTTATTGTTGCTTAGCAAAGTTTTATGTCAACACAAGATAAAATCATTGCTGATGGTGGATGTTTTTATGTTAACGTCCTTGTAACCTCTCTGAAGATGGCTCATGTGAACCTAAAACTTAAAACCAGCTTAATAAAAAATTATCCAAATGTTGGAGAATTTTTGTCTTTATTTTCACCTGAAATTAAAGCCAAAATACGATGTTTAGAACAGCTCATGATTAAACATAATAGACATTCTTTGTCTCTTATATTTAACAGTATATGTTTAGAAAATTATCTGCTGTCTCGATACACTATATATATATGATTGTGTGTGTGTGTGTGTGTGTGTGTATATATATATATATATATGATACTTTTTGTATGCCCACAGATTATGCAGAGACTACTTTTGTTATCTCAAGAGGAAGTGTGTGTGAGGAGACGTTTAATTAATGACAAAAGGCAAATTTTATTTGCCATTTTACAGATATGTAGAGGCAATCGGTCAGTTAAGTGTCATATGTGATACACACTTGGGTGATCATGTCTCTTTTAATCCATAATTGACTAGGCAGAAGATTTTTGTGCAGTAGGTTGTCATTTTATTCTGTGGTAGACTGGTTGCATGCCAAGACTATAGAACCTAATCTGTCCTATTATTATTGTACAACATTTCAGCCATTGTACACTCTGGCCTTCTTCAGGTGCTAGGAATTTTGAACTGAATCCTTTATTACCATCACTGGTGTATATCATTCTCATCTCTTGTGTAGAGCCTTTTTTGGTAGTCAAGGATACATGGCCCAGTTGATTAGTTCCTGTGACTTGACCCAAAGAGTTGTGAGTTCAATACCAGGTTACAGCAGTGGTGAACCTAGAAGGTTAGAGGGAGATAACTCATGACTACTAAAAGAGGCTCTAAACAAGGGATGAGAATGATATACCTCAATGATTGTCATAAAGGGTTCAGTTTGAAATTCCTAGTGCCTGAAGAAGGCTGGAGTGTACAACAGCCGAAACATTGTACAAATGGAAACAAATATGAGGACAATAGTCTAAATAGTGCAAACAGAGTTTTTTCTTCTATGTAAAAAAAAAAAATATATTGGAGTGATTACTTTAAAATGAAATACTGTTTAACTTAGAATTGAGACGCATCTTACAGAATATTCTACTACTCAGAGCTTTTATTTATGCTTTCATTTCTCCCAGCCTATGAATAGCCGGTTGGAAATGAAAAAGAAACTTATACTTTACATCAGAAAGAGACAGCTGAAGATTCTGGGACATGCAATGAGGAAGAAGGGCTTAGAGAATCTGATACTCACAGGACATATAGAGGGTAAGAGTGACAGAGGGAAGCAATACATAACATACTTGGTGGGATTGAGCAAGTGGATCATAGTTTGGTAGAAATAACAAGATAAAAGGTGTTAAGAGCTATGAGGGATAGACAGATGTGGAGGGCCATGATAATCTTTGTTCTGAACAAACTTGATGAGCTTGAGCAAGTGGATGGCAGAGCAGTGTTTGGGAGAAATAACTTGAGAAAAGGTGCTAAGAGCTACAGGGGATAGGGGGATGTGGAGGGCCATGATCGCTTATGTTCTAAAGGAACAGCACATAGATGAAGAAGAAGAAGAAATGTCTCAATCAATTTGTATTTATGCAGATGCAAAGAATATACTCTAAATGACACTTAAAAACATTTTACGTAACACAATACTAAAACTTCATAAAGATCTTCTCCACTATATAAAAGCACACAATCTTAATATAATGTGTTGTTTAGCTATCTAAGCCAGGAGCATGCAGAAGTGGAAGCAGAGGTCCCAACACCCCCAGGCATCCATATCAGGAGGGCATCCAATCAAAGAGTGAAATAAAAATTTAGTTTATACTTAATTTGAATAAGGAGTTTATTTCTAGTTTCATCAGTTTTAACAAATTTAAAATGTCTTCCTCTCTCACATTTCTCAGTAATAGGCCCAATAGCTCTATCCACTACAATTCCTTGGTTGCATGCCCCTAGGGACATGCAATCAAGGAATTGGCCTTGGACATCACCATCCATCACTAAACCTCTGCATATCACTGACTAATACATGGGATGTGGTTTTTTGCCCATTTCCCAGACATAGAGTAAGAGGGTTGGTTTATATTGAGATCAGCTTATACAGGGTGTGATGGATGCACTGTTGTCTAAATTACTCTAAATTGATAACACTGACATCTCATTTTAACAGATATTTTTACCAAAATCCCACAAAAAATATCTTGAAATGCTAAAGAGTAAATTTATTCAATAAAATTACCACTGACTGCAACCACAGCCTCCAGACAACTTCACAATCTCCTGCAACTCTTTTGGACGGTTTCTTTGTTCAAGTTGGTGAATGCTGCCATAATCATTGCCTTAAGTTCCTTTTTGGAATAACAAGGAGTTTTGTTGGTCTCTCACTCAACTGTGCTCCACATATAATAATCAAGAGGGTTGCAGTTTTGGGAGTTAGGTGGCCAAATGTAAAGGGTGATGTGACTGCAGAAATTGTCTGACAGCCATAACTGATTTCTTCTGCCTGTGTGATATGGTACAAAATCCTCTTGGCAGATGTAGAGTCTACCAGCTGCCACCCTCTTGACCAAGAGTAAGACTATCACCTCAAGGCACTTGATGTAGGCCTCTGTTTTGAATCTGAGGCCCTTACCAACAAATTCAAGAGTTCTTTTTTTATCAGAATGATCAACATGAATTGCTGTATCTTCCTAATCAACATTAAACTCATCCAATTCTTTTGAAATCTTCTGAAGAAGTCCTCAGTTTGACATCCAAACACTCTGAAATTTTCATACTGAAGATTCCTGCACAAATTCCAAGCAGTAGAGCAGACTTTTTCCAAATTTCTGGTGGAGTTAATTGTGTCTTGGTGCCTTTTTTCTTGCAGAAGGTGTCCAACTGACACTGTGCAGATGAAAAACCCAAAAACAAACAACACAAATGTGTGAAATTAAAAATATAAAATGGCGACAATTTAACCATCGCAACCGGTACAGGAGTTAATGATGGCTGCTACTTTGTTGTAATTGCAAGATATCATTACTAGAATCAGTTGTAACTTATGATATCTAGCAATGCCTTTGCAGGAAATTTTTAAAGAGGTGAAAGACATTGCATTCGGTAAATCCCACTTTCTTTTTAAGATCAGCACTTTCCCAAAAAGAAGAAACAGTCAAGCGCATTAGATGCTGTCAAATCACAGGTGTTACATCAGAGTTTGCATTTCATGTTGGATACCTTAAGGGTAAGAAAACTCTAATGTAACACCTGCAGCTTGACATCAAATGTTACCTAACTGGTACTTCGAGTATATACGACAACACCTCCAAATGTAGCTGAAATCCAGTTCTTTTAGATTTCTAAATAAAATGTTTGGAATGTAGCTTTTTGTTTCCATAACCTTTTAGATTGTAGTATTGGTAACCTTAAGTGGGAAGAGTTTAAAATCTATCCATAAAAAAAATTTCTTTTTAAAGATTTTTAAGTGGTCTTAAATTTTTGATCTGGAGTGGATTTCAGATGATAGACATTAAAATTTCAAACTAAATTCTCTATGGAGATAGAATATTCTAATTCCATGTGCCATGGCTTTTTTTTGTTGGGGTGGGGTATCTCAGTATCAGGTATATGCTTTTATATATATATCTTATACATATTTTAATATCTATATATCTTAATATATATATATATATATATATATATATATATTAAATATATATAATCATATCATTATATTATGCTCTACAATATTTATTGTATTGAGCACTGCTTATAAAAAATAAATGCCAGGGAACTTAAAATCATAAAACATTGGGTCCTCTTTACCTGAATTCATATTAACTATATATATATATATATATATATATATATATATATATATATATATATACAGACTTTGAAAAAACAGTAGTTACTCAAGCATCTTCACATCCTTCATTCAGTAATGAACTTAAACACTCTTAGCTACTGGTGTATGTTTACATTATATATAACACACTAAAAGTCTACTTTCCTCTACTGAGTGCTCATAGCTTTAGAGGTAGAATTGCTGACTGATGTCAATTTGGTCAGGTTTCGATCCTAGCTAGAAGCAATTGAATGTTTAACTATACTGATGAATTGTGATACAGTAAAACGGATCTGTCTGTGGATGACTATTTTAATATAATATATATATATTTTAGTATATATAATTTAATATATATACATTTTAATATATGTATATATTTTATAATATCTTATATATATTTTAATATTATGAATATTTTTTTGGTGGTGGGCATCTCAGTATCAGTTTAGTAACTCAACTCTCCAAGATTTTGTAGTATTTATTTGATAATAAATTTCTGATAAGAAAGCTGTTTTGAAATTAACTAAAAACTAGCATAAAGAATTTTAGTTTTGCCTCCTGGAACATAGCATTTACACAAAGAAATTGTATCAGGTGATTAACATGATAATCTTGTTAATTCCAAGGTAGACACCATTGTTGTCTTGCAATCTTTGTTTCATGGGCAACTTCATTTATAAGACTGTGTGAGAAAGACGGTCTTAAATTCCAATTTGCATATATAGAGTGGTGGTCATATACTATAATAAAGATCAGTTTTCGACTTCCCATTCCATTCTTCATCCAACCACCTCAGTGACACTGAAAATAAATTGGCATAAAATTTTTGCATTTTCTTATTTCTTCAAGAAAAGGATTTAGCCACTATTACTATTTTTTATTTAATCATTAACATTGTTATTTTGTCTTTCTATCTTGTCTTAACCATCCACCAACCCAAACTTCTTTTCGACTCCTCTTGTTGGCTACATTCTGTTTTGTCCTTCACCCTTGTTTCTGACAATGATGTCATTTGCATCTAACTTTTGCATATAGAAGAAATATCTTTTCTTTACACTACCCTCCTTTGAAATCATCATACCTCTTCTGCACTGTCTGCTATCATCTCTAATAATAAGGTAAAATAGAAAGAAAAAAGAAAAAGAAAAAAATAGATTGCCAAAATTTTTCTAAGGAGTTTTAACAGTTAATAGCTTTCACATTTTTACTCCTTGTAATGATAGTCGAAGAATGAAGATCTTCCGAGCAAAGAAAGTACCATAATCATTGCAGTTTCAGATTAAAAAAAAAAATGAGAAAGAGTTTGATACAGGATAATGTTTTGACTAAACAGATTCAGAAAATATCATTTTGGGATTTTGAGAAAGAAATTTTCTTTTGCATTATTTTATTTTCAAGTAATTTTTCTTTTTACTATTATTTTGAATCAAGTTAATTTAGTGTGTAGGAGAGTGTTTGTTGGGAGAACAATTTTAGTTGTTTTTTTAAATCGTTTAAAAAAAATTGTTTAACTCTTAAGAACAGCTCAATATTTAAGACCTTTAAGAAGAATAAGATTCAAGTTCCTGGAATTCTTTTTTTTTTTTACCTTTTTTTTTCTCGACTTATTTGCAATGCAAATGATTGGAAAGAATAGAATTGGAGATTCTTATCAAATTGGGTGTGTGCGTCTGTAAAATTAATTTCACCTATAATTCTTAGCCTTATTTGGCAAACAACAACAATATGTAGAGTTAGAAGAAGTGAGGGAATAGAAAGTGTGTTAGAGGGAGAAAAGAGGGAGAAGAGGCAATAAAAATAGATGCGGGTGTGAGAGAGAGAGAGAGAGAGAGGAAGGAGCTAGCTAAGCTTAGGCAGAAAGAGAGAGGAAGGAACTAAGTTTAGGCTGAGAGAGAGGAAGGAGCTAAGCTTTAGCAGAAGAAGAGAGGAAAGAGCTAAGCAGGCAGAGAAAGAAAGAAAGGAAGGAACTAAGTTTAGACAGAAAGAAAGAGAGGAAGGAGCTAAGCTTCAGCAGAAGAAGAGAAGAAGGAGCTAAGCTTAGACAGAGAGAGAGAGAGAGAGAGAGAGGAAGCAGCTAAACTGAGGCAGAAAGAGATAGGAAGGAGCTAAGCTTGGGTAGAAAAAGAGAAGTGATGAATAATGGTAAAAGGAAGGAAGAAGGAGTGAGAGCAATTGAAATAGGTGAGGAGATGAGGAAGCTGTAGAGAGAGACAAAATTGACAAAGAAAGGTAAAAAGGTAAGAAATATAATATGTTAAGGGGGAGAGGTTGACACAAATTATTTAGAAATGTGAAACTTAGAAAGATGGGAAAAAACAGTTCTTTTTGTTTACTATTGTTTACTTAATACAAAGCTGAAGAGCCAATCAAGGTAGAGGGTTACTAACTGAGATTGTTTTAAGGGGATACAGAAAGGAAGCAGGAGGTGCATATTATAAAGATATGTAGGATAGATAATGACTGACTTTCAACTTGAAGAGTTTCAGATTGTTGTTATTGGGAAAGCTTCATCTTGGGAGACTGTTCCACAGTGCAACAGTTCTGGAGAAGAAGCTATCTGAGAGGAATTTTCTCCTCACGAATGGATTATGAAGATGAGTCTATAGTCAAATGGGGCTTAGGGTTAAATTGAACAGTTGATTTACCCATAAGACAGGATAAGGAATTTATTTAGGAATTAACATCCTCGAAGTAATGTGAGTATCTCATTTCAGAAAAAATAAATCAGAATTTTTAAAGTCCATAGTTTTAATGTATTGCAATTAAGAGGGAATGTTCAGGAAACAACATCGCCTGGAAGATTCTAGATGTGAAGGTCTGAACAGATAAAACCTTGGAATGTAGTTGACCAAATATTTATCATGAACATTGATAGACCATAAATTAAAGCAGACTGATATCATTAGACCGTAAAACGGTGCCAACTATCAATCACACATATATATACCATAAACACACACACATATACATGCTCTAACACACTTACACACACACACACACACACACACACATATTCATTACAATTAATGACAGCAGTAGCAGTGAAGGATGACCATTCGTTGAAAGGTAGGGTTCCCGGAGGAACTCAAAAACAAGCTCTTCTACCATTCTGAAGATGAGATTTTGATCTTGAAAAATTAATGTATCATAAATAGGTAATACCCAACAACTTCTTTACCTTCCTTTATTTTACTAAGCGCATTGTGATAGTCTTCAAGACCTAACCATACACCTAAAGTTTTAGCCATTGTACACTTTGTCCTTCTTCAGGTGATATATATCGAACACATCGCCCAGTGGATAAATTTGTAGGTTGAAGTAATCCAAAAGTTATTTCACTCAAAGTGTTGTGAGTTCAATACCTGGCCACAGCAGAGTTGAACAAAAACTCGGGGAGTTGAGTTACTAAAGAGAAATAACTGAAACTGAGATATCTGGAAGAGGCATGGCACATGGAACTAGAACAACTTATCCCATTGGACAAAATAAAGAGATTAGTTTGAAATTCCAACATATCACATGAAGAAGGCCAAAGCATACAACTGAAACATTGTAAATGTGGAAATAAAGATGAGGGCAACAATCTGAATGATGTAAAAAGTGAAAATTAGAAATTTCAAACCAAAGCCTTTATTCCGTTACTAGGTTGGATTGTCCTAGTTCCAAGAACACATGGTCCAGTGGATGAAAGTGTTGGTTGAAGTAATCTAGTGACTTGATCCAAAAAGAGTTATGAGTTCAATACCTGGCCACAGCAGTCAGTCAGTTAGTTAATTGCCATATGTGATACACACTTGGGCAGATGATTCTCCTGCAGTAGGTTGCCATTGCTTTCTGCAGTAGACTGGTTGCCAACCAAGGCTATAGGACCCAATCTGTCATATTATTTAATTCATAACTGGAAGGAAGAGATGGATTAATACCTTTCCCAAGGTTATTTTGCATAAGTGAATGCAAGGAATTCAAGTAGGAATTCGAACTTGGCTTTTCGATTTCTTGTTCCGAGTCAATATCCATTGCACCACAATGCACATCCTGCCACAACAGAGGTGAACAGAAACCTAGAGAGTTCAGTTACTAAAGGAAGTTAATTGAAACTGAGATATCCAGAAAAGACATGGCATGTGGAATTAGAACAGTCTATTCTTTGTGGATTAAATAAAGGGTTCTGTTTCAAATTCTAATGTATATCACCTAAAGAAACATCATGAATATAGCAATAAAGATGAGGACAACAGTCTGTAAATTGTCTAAACAGTTACAATACCTCACCTCAGAAATATAAACAGATGTTAATGATAGAATAAATTTTCTTCTTTCTCTTTTTCTTTTCAGTATGAAAAGAAAATGATAAAAGAAGTTTTAAAAGAAACAAAATTGATGTAAAAATTCCATGAGTAATATAAAAAGAAAGGGCTGAGTGGCTGGAGGAGGAGGAAAGATAAATAAAAAGTAGAAAAGAAATAGAAAAACAACAGATAGCTATAAAAGCAACTGTAAATAAGAAAGCCAATAGCAAGAGAGAGAGAGAGAGAGAGAGAGAGAGAGAGAGAGAGAAAATAGAACAGAAAGAAAGAGTGAAAGAAAATTGAGGGAAATACAAAGAAACAAATTAAGAGAAAAAAGCAGTGAGAATCAAACAAATTCAAAATGGAGAATTTGAGAGAAAATTTTTCTGCTGTTTAATCAAGGGAAAATAAGTCTACAAGGATTTTCAGATATACTTGCTATGGTGTCTGTCATGTCTCACTTGTTATACGTGGAAATATTCACTGTTAACAAGATAATTTCCCAATAGTTGTTCAAACTATTGATCTCATCCAATTTATTTCTTTTGTTGCTATCACAACATTTCAAGCAAGCTGACAGCCTTCTTCACATCTAAAATAGAAAGGGAGAGTTTTTGTTGGCTATTATTTTCTAGTTTGCTCTATCTGAAAACAGAAAAAAATTTTTGTCTACTATCATATAGATTGTAACCTGAAGTAAGCCACAGAACACCAACTGTTATCTACTTTCAACAACCTAATTCAATAAACCTTGAGTGTTTACGGCCACATCACATTGAAACATTGGTTCCTGTTCGATCACCAAAGTTAAGCAACACTGATCCTGGTTAGTACCTAAATGCTTGATCACTTGGGAATATCAAGTACTTGGATGTGTGGGTAGTGTAATGAATAATGGGATGAAATTTCAGAGAGTCAAGCACCAATTCCTGTTGGACTAATTTTGTTCACTTATGCATAAATCCATTTGGGAAAGGTATGAATCCACCTTTTCTCCTCCAGCTATGGGTTAAGTAGTGAGACTTGTATTGCTAAACCATTATTATGTAAAAAATAAAAAATTCTTTCAATTTAGAAATATTTTCTGGCTTGAAATAACCTGCCAAGGGTTTATAAACTGTAAAATATACTGATTAGTTATACAGGCATGTCTTTTATAATTATTTACATTCTCTGAACTACAAACTACTGCATCTAGAAGTGAGTAGTAAGTTTCTATATTGATTACAGTACAGAATTGATCCCATACTTAATATCCACATTATAATTTGTTTATCAAATTCTGATTAGGTATGAATCCATCTTTAGCCCCCTAGCTATGGGTTAAATAGTAAGACTTGTATCACTAAAAGCATTATTATTTATAAAAAAAAATTCTTACAATCTAAAAATATTTTCTGTCTTTAAATAACCAGCAAAGAGTTAATAAGCAACAGAAACTGAATCAATCAAATACACAGGCTTGTCTTTTAGATTTATTAACTTTTCTGGACTATAAAGTTATAGAAACTTCTGTATCCACAAAGTGCGTGATCTGTTTATTTATTGATTGTAATACAGAATTGATCCTCCATTTTATATCCACACTATAATTTGTTTGTTTATCCAATTCTGATTAGGTGTGAATCCACCTCTTCTCCACCCAGCAATGGGTAAATTAAAAGTAAGACAAGTATCACTAAACCATTATTATGTGAATAAAATGCTTACAATGTAAAATTATTAGATTGTTAGAATTTTTTTTTTTTGGAGGTAATAATGCTCTAGGGCACATAATGAGGAAAGTGATAATGATATTCTCAAGCAGTCGCCTCACTAGGTACTGACTAGGCTTGACATTGCTTAACTTCAGAGATCATACAGGAACTGGTGTTTCAACATGATGTGGCTATAAGCTAGCAAAAAATAAACAGAAGAAAGAAAGAATGAGAAAAAGAGAAAAGAAAGAAAGAAAGAAAGAAAGAAAGAAAGAAAAGTGAAAAATAAAATGAAAATAAAAAAGAGAGAAAAGTGAAAAATATTAGAAAAGAAAGAAAGAAAGAAAAAAGAAAGAAAGAAAAATAAAAAAAGAGAAGAAGAGTGAAAAAAGAAAAATAACAAAAAAGGAAAGAAGAGTGAAAAATAGAAAGAAGAGGAAACAGAAGAAGAAAGAAGAATGAAAAAGAAAGAAAAGCAAAAGAAAGACGAGAGATAAAGGAAAAAAGAAAGTAAAAGAACAGAAGAAAGAAAGCATAGTGAAAAACAGAAAGAAGAGTGAAACAAGGAAGTGAAAGAAAGAAAGAAAGAAAGAAAGAAAGAAAAGCAGAGGAAAGAAAAATGAAAGAACAGAAAAAAGTGAAAAAGGAAGTAGAGTGGAAAATAAAAAAGAAGAAACCAAGAGTGAAAAGAAAAAGAAGAGTGGAACAAGGAAAAGGAAATAAAGAAAATGAACACAAGAAAGAAAGACAAAGAACAAATAAGTGGAAAAGAAAGAAAGAAAGAAAGAAAGAAAGATATAAATGAATTAAAAGCATTCATTGAAATTTATAGAGGAAAGAGAATAATGAAATGAAGTAAAAAGAGGATAATAAGCAAATGAAAAGCTAAATTGATCTGAGAAAAAGACAGAAAATATTTTAAGAGAAAAAAGGAAATATGAATAAAGCAGGAATTAAATTAAAAGCCAAGTTAAAAATTCAAAGCAAAATAAAAGAAAGAGGAAAATGCTGTACGAAAAAAATGTTTAGCCAAAAATAATTTGAAGGAATGTTAAAACTGAATAAAAATGATAAAAATGCAAGATCAGTAAAAGGAGTGAGATAAGGCAAGGAAAGATGGTTTAACTGAAAGTAACATCATGAGCAGACAATGATAAAAAAAGAAGCCACATGATCTTCCTATTCAATCCAATCTAAAAGGGTCATTATTTCCAAACCATTAAAAACTTGGAGATGTTTCATTAAAATATTCATTAAAGAAAGAAAAATAGTAAACACAAACAAATAGCAAGAAAAGTAAAGAAACAAATATAAAATTCATTGGAGTTGAAAGAAGATGAAGGGAATCATTAAAAAACAAAATGGCTTGTTACTTCATTTAAAGGAATTGTGGGAAATAAAGTAACTAAATTTCCATGAATAAAAGTTCCACAAAATTGTTTTATTATAAATTGCTACAAAAACATTTATCCCTTATAAAGACAAGTATACAGATAGGTAAATAAGAAGCTAGATACATGAAGACAAACAAACGTTTGCACATATTTACTCATGTTAAAGCTACATATATACAGGGGCTGTAAAAGTAGGTATACAGTAAGTATTATACTATTATTGATATGTAATTATTGATGTTTCTGTAATTCAAATGAGAGGTTTGGTGGACAAGTTATGTTTTTTATAACTGTATACCTACTTTTACACCCCTCTGTAAACACACACAAGATAGATAGATAGATAGATAGATAGATAGATAGATAGATAGATATGAAAATACTGGTAATAATACTGATTTTTGCTGAAGCTGTTTGTATTTACTTTACTTTAATGCTCTTAAGAAGGCATGATTCCAGCTCTCCCTGTATTCTCTATATATGGTAGATTTTAAAAACAGTAGCTACTCACTGATATGTATACATCGTTCTTCAGCAATGAATTGAACACTTTTGGTTTCTGGCATTTGTTTACATTGTGTATATAACATGGTAAAATCTGCCTCCCTCTGGCGTGTGCCAATAGCTTAGGGGTAGAATCTCCAACTGGTTGAGTTTCAATCCTAGCTGGAAGCAATCGGATGCCTACCTGTACTGAGGAGCTGTGATACAGCGAAACAGGACTATATGTGGATAACCACACACACACACACACACACACACACACACACACACACACACACACACATATATATATATATATATTTACATATATTTATGCATTGCTCATTCAGTAATGGATTAGAGCACTCTGGCTATTGGACGGGTATAATGACAATATACACACTAAAAAGTCTGCCTTCTTCTACTGAACACCCATAGCCCAGAGGTAGAATCGCTGATTGACGCCAATTCGGTCGGGTTTCAATCCTGGGTTAAAAGCAATTGGAGTCTAACCATACTGATGAGCTGTGATACAGTGAAACAGATCTGTCTGTGGATGACTACATATATATTTATATATTTGCTAAATGGAAATCAAAAATTTTGTAATAGCTATCAACATGAAAAATGGAATCAGTGAGATGAGTTTGTTTTCATGTTCCACTAATGCCCTTGGGAAAGGCATGAATCCACTTCTCCCGGTATTCTATATGTGCACTAAACTGAAGTACATTAATGATGATCAACATCAAAAAATGGAATCAGTGAAATGAGTCTGAAGCTTTTTGTGTTCATTTTGCACAAATGCCTTCAAGAAAGGCACATAATCACCTCTCCCTGTATTCTATATCAGTCAGTTTAGGTGCCATACGTTATACACGCTTGGGCGATCATGTCTCGAAAGAGACATGACTGACTGGACAGAAGATTATCCCGCAGTAGGTTGCCATTGCTTTCTGTGGTAGACTGGTTGCTGACCAAGGCTATAGAACCCAATCTGTCCTGCTATTTAACTCATAACTGGAAGGAAGAGATGGATTAATACCTTTCCCAAGGGTATTTGTGCATAAGTGAATACAATGAATTCAGCTGGAATTTGAACTCGGCTCCCCGGTTTCTCGTTCCGAGCCGATATCCACTGTACCACAACGCACATCCGCACATATATATATTCTATATACATATACTAAATTGTGGTGCAAGGTAGGTTAACCGTTACCAGGTTTAAAAATGGAATCAGTGAAATGAGTTTAAAGCTATTTGTCTTCACTTTGCACAAATGCCATTAAGAAAGGCATGAAACTACTTCTCCCTATATTCTACATATATATTAAATTGAGGTGCAAAGTAAATTAGGGGTCAGCCAGTTGAAAAATGGAATCTGTGAAATGAATCTGAAGCTGTTTGCTTTCACTTTTCAAGAATGCCTTTAGTAAAAGCATAAAACCGCCTCTCACTGTAATCCACATTCGTACTAAATTGAGGTGCAAGTTACAATAATGGTTCTCAGGTTTAAAAATGGAATCAATGAAATGAGTCTGGAGCCATTTGCATGACTGCTCTTAGGAAAGGCATGAATCCAACTCATCACTCTTCAACTATTGGGCAAAATAACAGAGCAGACTGGTCTCTCTATCTATGGGTGGAAACCAAAATTGGAGAATTCTGAATTCAAAAACCATGCACCAGGTAACAGAAAAAAAGTCTAATATATTCTCTAAATATATCCTCCAAATAGAAGTTCATGATAAAGAAAAGGAATCCATGGAGAGTCATAAGCCTCGACATTCTGAATGGAGATGACATTAAAGAAAAAAAAAGTATGGTGAGGTGAGATTGCTGAGTTTCTTTGCATCATTTTTATATATTTAGCCGCATACACAAAAATTTTGCTGGTTTCATAAAATTTTAAATAAAATTTGTAGATAATGCATACTTATGAGCACATGCACATATTTTATGCATATTTTAAAATATTTTTGGGAGGATAAAGCATGTATATATATTTGGAATCTATATAATTGATAAAAGGTTATCTATAGATAGATGTGACTCGAATACAACTCATACAAAAGAAGTAAGTGAAACCTCTTGGGCATATATCTGTATATCCAAAATTATTCACATAGAAACAGATATTTGCATATATATATATATATATATATATATATATATATATATATATATAATATTATATGTAATATAATATTATAAATAATAATTATAATATTTGCATATAAAATTAAGTAAAAATATTCAACTGCTAAAATTTTATTATACTCAATACTTCAATATGAATATTATAATATGTATTTATAAATATTATTTATATTACTTAAATATAATATTGTAATATATTTAATAATACATAAATATTTGTAGTTTAATACATATTATTTTAATGGAAGATTCCAACCACAAATAAATTGTTACTTTAAAAATTTATTTATTTCTAAAAGATTTTGCTTGATACTTGTATACATGATTTCGCTACAAATTTAAACAGAAATGTATTTCATTTTATTCACACACAGGCAAACATTACGAACTTATAAGCTCACACCTTCATAAATTTAACCACCCATGATTTTCTCATACACATATTTTAAAAAATCATCCATCAAGTGACACATGTATTATTACACCTACACACATATAAACAGACGAGTATTCCTATACATACATACATATATTTAAAATGAATGTCTATTGCTTTATTACACATGATACATATCTGACCAATAGAATCAAGCCCCAATCACAATACCATTATAATGTCTCTTTGTGTCTTGTAAACAAATCTCTGAAGAAGCCTGATAAAGTGAAACATGTTTAGATTAAAAACAATTTTCCTACTTGTTCTTTACTTATTCTATCATCTTGTCAGATTTCAGTCCATATATTCAATTCCTACATATGTAAAGATACAGGGTGGGATTGAGAAATTTTATATTGATAATTTTTTACATACGCATTATTTGTAAGAATTATTGTGAAATAAATACAAACAACGTAATTGTATAAAGTAGGTGCATTACCAGGAAGAGAAGTATTTACAAAGAGGTCATTAGTAGAATACAGAACAAGGGTTTAGTAGAACATATTGTCTGACCAATAGAACATTTCCAGTCCAATACCGGAAATACCCGACTGACTTGTTCACTCTGCTGACTTCCGAGGTCTCCCCCGAGGTATTATCACCACTCCTTTATGTAGTGCTTAGCACAGTCCATTACTGTAGACAAAGGTGGGAGTGCCCCCAACAGTCAGTATAGTAGGGTCAGTTGGGCATTGTCTGTAAGAAAAAGAGCACAATGAAACAATTTACTCGGCCAGAAACTTGGAAATGGCATGCTGTATTGCTTTGCATTCCTGCTGGAAACTTCAATATAAACATTTCAGATTCTTTGAGCATCAATCTGGGGACAATACAACATATTCAGAAAGAGCTGGATGACATCTTCAGTCAACATCCTGGTGCTAGTGATGGCAACATTATGCCTCTATTCATCTTCCCACAGGACCTCAGAATCAACACAGAGGCCTACAGCAAGTGCCTTGAGAAGGTAGTGTTACCAGGATGCATTTCTATATAAAAAATATTAATAAAGTCAACCAAAAGGTTAAAATTTATAGTAAAGGATTCTACTGAGTCCTACTTGTTAATACAAAAAAGTTTTAATTTATGAAGTAGTTGTAAAATATAGACATTAGACATAGATTGTTTGGAAGATTCTAGATCATTTCAGTATATTCAAGAAAAATCTATATGATTTGAGAAATATGCTAATTAGGTGCTAACCCCTATAAAAATAGGTTTTTTGAAGAGAGTTGTCAGTTGTAAAAAGGGAATTTCTGGTATTTTCAACACCGGCTTTTGATTAATGGATTATTTTATCCAGCTGAAAGAATCTCTATGAAAAGTTACTGACCAACAAAAACCCAAAAAGAGGACCTCCTGGAATTAAATTGGTAAATCGAGATTTTTAATATTTTCATTGACCAAACTAAAAATTATTCTATATATACACGTATTTGGGAATTTCCAGTAATAGCACTTATATTACTTTGCTAGCCCTAACATGTTAAAAATACTTAACCCTCACCTTCTCTTTCTTCCTGTAACCCTTTGCCAGTAGACCATGTACAGCCTAAACCTCTATGTTTTTTGTGTTGAATGCCACAGTTGTATCTTTGTATATATGTTATTCTGTGTTTTTTTTTTATTGAAAATCAAATATTTGTTTGTGATTTAGCTATGTGTTTTGGTAGATAATTTTCTTTTCTTTTGTTACAACTTCCAACACATAACAGTAGTGCTACCCTGAGTCAAGAGGGTGGCTGCTGGAATACCCTCTCTATGTCTGGTAATAGGACTTTGCACCATACAACACAAGCAGAAAAACCCAGGTATGACCATCAGACAGTTTCTGTGACCATATCACTCCTTACAACTGGCCACCTAATTCCCCACACTGAACCCCTCTTGCTTATTTTTTGCAGGGGACAGTGGAGCAAGAAACCAATAAAACTCCTTGTAACACCAAAGATAAACTGAGGGCAAGGATTATGGCAGCATTCATCAACTTAAAGAAGACAGTCCAGAAGAGATGCAGAGGATTCCAAAGTTATGAAGAGGTCATGATTGAAGCCAATGGCAAATTTACAGAATAAATTTACTCTTTACCATTTCAAGATAATTTTGTGTAATTTTGGTAAATATAAAATGAAATGTCAGTATTATTTTAATTTCTGCATAATCTAGACGACAATTTATACATCGCACCTATATATATATATATATATATATATATATATATATATATATATATATATATATATATATATATATATATATATATATATATATATATATATATATATATATATATATATATATATATATATATATATATATATATATATATATGTATATAAGTGTGTGTGGGGTGGAGAGAGAGAGAGACAAACAGAGAGAGAGCGAGAGAGAGAGAGTCAGAGAAAAAGCTGGATCGATTAAGGTAAATTGATAGAGATATTGAAGAAATTGTAACATGTTTGTTTCTTAGATAAAAGGGGAAAAAAATTTATGTGCTGATATATGTAAAGGATCCTGTATATATTTGTATATAATGGGGAAAGTCTTCCTGGTTCTGAAAAAAATCATTATATGTATATTTAGATATAAAACTGAAAGAGCCATTATTTAAGGATTTAAAAAAAAATGATCTTATTTTAAAGGGAATATATTTTGCTGGGTTTCTTAATTATATTTCAGAAAAATGCATTTCACACACACACACACACACACACACACACAAATGTATAAATAATGTCCCCAAACATATATATATATATATATATATATATATATATATATATATATATACACATCTTTGTACAAATATGTACATATGAATGCTCAGAAACATAAATATATATATGCATATATTCATATTTACATGCACACACACATATTCATATTTATACATGTATGCACACACACATATTCATATTTATATATGGACACACACACACTATGTATTTTTTGACATGTGGTAACTATACCCTGTTTGAGTTATTATGCAAATCAAACAAACCCCAATAGCTCAAAAAGTTCTGTATCAATATTTGTCAAATTTAAACACATTTATTTATACTCTTAGTAAATTATTACTTGGCTCCAGCCTTTGGGCTGGGATTCGAAATGACCAAAATAAAACCAGTTTAAGATCAGTTTAGACCAGTTTTGAACCTGTCCACCACGATGGATAGGTAATATTTGACCACGACCTGGGTGCTCAGATTCCCCACATTAAAAAAGACCTTGTGTCACATCTCTCTCATGTGAGGGAGAAGAGTAAATATCACTCTTAGTAAATTATTTAACTAAATTTTCTGCCATTTTCAATGGTTAGTTTTTGAGATATTTGAAATTTACAAAAATGGGCTGACTGATGTTAGTATGACGATTAAACTAATATTAGTGTAAGACTTCTAAAATCAAACAAAAATATTTTTCTTTTTGTCCATAATGTGTGTTGCAATATGAGTAAAGGGGAAGTATCTAACAACTGCTGTAAAACAGAAAATAACAAAGTTGTTGAATAAGATATTGTCCACATAAAAGATATCAAAAGAGCTTTACAGAAATCACTGAATGCTAAAGAAGGCTGTTGAAAATATTACTAAGTTGAGAACTCGATGCAGATGAAAAGGCTTTAAGAACTTGCTTCCTCAAGATGAATATAAACTCAAGCAAGTTATAGTAAAACAACCACCTTTGACTAGCACTCAGATCTTTGAAAATGTTAGAATTGGGAGAATAAAGAAAGACATAAGGTGTACAATACTTTGTGCATTTGGATCTGTAAAAAAATATCCTAGGTAACATCCGCTTACTAAAGCAAATATTTTAAAACATCAAAATCGGGATAAGAAATACATGATAATTGAATTGAAATTTAGATGATTTGCTTAATAACATCAGAGAGGGTTTATGATGTATACTTTCCTTTCATATTGAACTTATTTAAAGTTGCATCCTGTTTAATTTACCATATTTCATAGCATAGAAAACCCTTATAATCATCCATAAATATTATATAATTTGGTGAAGTTCAAATACTGGTATTCTATGGAGCTTCTTTATTTTTAAACATTTCATTCCAAGCAAGGATATAATGCCACTAAGATGCAAAGGGTTACTAAAAGTGGAAGAGGATGAGAAGACTTTAGTGAGGAGAAAGAACAAATAAAAGAACATGATACAAGAAAATAGATGGTGATTGCTGTTGCATTTAAATTTTGTAAGATTATGGGTGGCAGGGAATTAAGAACTATGAAAAGAGTTACACTGTTGGGAAGTGCAAAATAAGAAACTATTAGAATAGAACTTATGGTTACATTTAGCTATTTCAACATTAAAATAATAAAACCTAGTTGCTAGTCAAGTAGTAAATTTAGATTTACATGATCTACATACCAAAGAGGAGACCTCATTAAGACAATTACCATGGAAATATTTATGGAAAAAAAAAAATAGAGGGAAGCCATATCATGGTGGTGGGAAAGTGACTGCAGTCAAGATGCAATAATATTACCAACTCTTCTTTGAATATTATCAAAAATTTGAAGACATATAGCAGACGCACCAGATATGGCAGAAATATTCAATGCACAGACAAATGGTAGATTTATAAACATACAAGATGAATTCTGTCAAGAAAAATAAGAAAACCCTTCCTAGCAGCAGACCTAACAATTGATTCAATATAATCATTTCACTTCATGTTAGTGGAAAACACGAGACCAAGAAGTGAATTTCCTGGTGGTTAGCATCAGCCATCCTGATGGAATGCAAAAAGACTAAAAGATAGCAGTTTCTATAATGTAGTCAATTTTTTTAGATACAAAGAAAATTATATTATTTTGATTTTTTGCTTCTATAAAATCTCTTTATCCGGTCCTGTGTTTTGAGAACTTGTACCAAAAGACAAAGTCATTAATCAGTTGTCTATAGTCGCCACATGGCCTCTTTTGCCCTTTGCCTTTGGAAATGTTCTTTTGGTTTTTGAGATTTCACCTTTTTCTAACAAAACAGAAAACTCTTCATTTAGTTTATCTGTATGTTTTTCTTACTATTTTTAATTCTTTAGTGCCAAATAGTGTTACAGGATTCTGAGAAAAAAATTGTCTTGCACGAGACTGAATCAATCTTTCTAGCAGCAGACCTAACAATTGATTCAATATAATCACTCCACTTCATGTTAGTTGAAAACGCGAGACCAAGAAGTTGCTCTCCTGGTAGTTAGCATCAGCCATCCTGATGGAAGGTAAAAATGGTTTTGCTATGGTGACTAAAATATAGCAGTTTCACTTTGGTGGCATTAACATTTATGGGCCATTTTTTGTTCAAAGTATTCAAACATTTATCTATCTTAACGTCACAGACCTAAGAGATATTTTTTAACCATCTTCACAATAGAAAAAAGCTTGTCTAATATGGTATCAAAGATGGTATAGGCACATATATTATTTATTTACATATGGATGTCATGTAAAACAATGTCAATTAAAACTATTGATTAGGCTAGTTCTATTTGCTGATATATCTAAAAACTTGCAACACGCCTTGTCAATAAGGGGTTTTTTCATGTTGTGATCTTGACATTATTGAGATTTCATGGGAATTTCACTTAATCAGTTCTTGGCAATTTGTACCCAACAACATGATCCATTATCCTTATGAAATAATTCATTGTTGGGGTACATAGAGGGCATTAATTGGTACAAATGATTAAATAGTAATACAATGTAATGGTTACCCAATTCTGCCACATGAACACAGTCCACATTATTGTGAAACCAGCACCATCCTGTATGGTGGCTTGCTGACAGCTAGACTCCATACCACATCAGGTCTGTGCCAAATACAAATTTTACCATAGTCTAAAACCCTGAAATCATCCATGGCAGGTCCAGGTTTCAATTAGCAATATCACAAGCCCAAATGAGGCTATGGTGTTAACAGAAGCACCATAATAGGCTTTCTGTTCCTATATCATGTCAAAGCTAAACAAATTTCTGTAGGTGCTTCAGGAATGGAAGAAGGCTTAGAAAATTTGAGACACACAGGACATATTGAAGACAAAAGGGACAGAAAGAAATTTCAAATAACCTACCTAATGGTTAAGATAATAGTAATAATAGCTATTTCCTTATAAGTAAATATTTGGCATTCACTGACCGAACTGCCAGTGCTGTTTTTGGTTGTAATTTATAAAATCTTTCTAAGAAGACAATTTTTGCAGGAAAATTGGTTTCTCAAGTCCAGTAGCTGTTATCACTCTTCTCAGTATTGATGGAGTTTTTCTTTTATTTGAAGTAGTATGGAATGCCAGCATCTTTATTTTTTTCATTATTTTCTCTTTGAATTACATGTAATATCAGTTGTAGTTTTTCTTACTGTCAAAAATTCTTACTTTGTATGGTTACTGTTATGAGGTACAGTTCTATTACAGTTATAACAAGTATGTGTAAATGGTAGGGTGCAATACAGGAAGTGGAAAAAATAGGGTAAATTTTTGTTGTAAGTCCCTACGCTTTTCCCCTTCAAATTTATCAAAAATAGCATTATCTCTGTGCAGATGTATATACTGAACTCAAATCAACTGTTAGTTATTGAAGAAACTTACCTTTTTTTATTCAAATGTCCATGAAAAAAACAAACTATATCTTGCACTTTTTCTCTCCCATAACTCTCACAAAGTCATGAAATTAACTGCAAAATGATGTATTGCATATGCGACGAATTTTGGCAGATTTTTGGTCAATTTTTCTTCATTTACTGATACTTCCGGCGATGTACTTCCGGTAATAAAAGTAATGTGCTATTGTATTTCTATGCTTATTACTTTCATAACAGGAAGTACATTGCCGGAAGTTTCAGTAAAGGAAGAAAATCGACCAAAATTCAACAGAAAATTGCTGCCTACGTAGGATGTCATTCTGCAGTTAATTACATGACTTTGTGAGAGTTACGGGAGAGAAAAAGTGTGAGATATAGTTTGTTTTTTTTATGGACTTTCAAAGCAAAAAAGGTAAGTTTCTTCAATAACTAATTGTTGATTTGAGTTCAGCAAATACATTTGCACAGAAATAACGCTATTTTGGATAACTTTGAAGAGGGGAAGGCCGTCGGCACCTAAAATGAACATTTACCAAAAATAGTAACAAATGAAACAATGCTAATAGCTACAAAGGATAAGTTGTTATGACGACCAATTATTGTACACATGCTGAAGTAGCATAACATATAGAAGAAGAGATATGTTAGCTGGTTCACTATGATGTACTAGACATTTTTTTCTTGGAAGAATCTATCTTACATATTTATAAGTCTGTCACTTGTTCTTGCTTTGAATACTGCTGCCACATCTTTTTTTAATCATTTCACCCCAAGCAAAGCAGGACCATCACTAGTGTGCAAAACATTACAGTTAGAGAAAAGACTGGGTACAACGGGTATTGAAGAAAAGATAACTGACGAACAGGATTGACAAAGACAGAAGATGGCAATTGGCATTGCATTTAAATTTTTGAAAATTGTAGCTGTCGGAGAAGCAAATAAATGAAAGGGAAGTGTGAGAAAAGAAACAGTTGAAGTCAAAGTGGCAGTTACATTTAACTATTTCAGTGGTAAAAGGGCGTACTTGGATGCTAATCTAGTAACATACTTAACTTCACATAAATGGGGCTCTAGGGTAATAAACTATATATTTAAAAATTCTTGATAAAAACTAAAAAAGAATCTGCAATATTATTGGTCCTGACCTGAAATCTCGGCTTCAGTCCCTTTCTTCTGGCTGTAACATAGTCTCTCTGTACCTTTTGTATAAATACTTTCATAATAATTGAAACTTTTTGAATTTAAGTGTAGTACTATGTGGTGCAGTGGATATCGGCTTGGAATGAGAAATCGGGGAGCCGAGTTCAAATTCCAGTTGAATTCATTGCATTCACTTACACGCAAATACCTTTGGGAAAGGTATTAATCTGTCTCTTCCTTCCAGTTATGGGTTAAATAATAACAGGACAGATTGGGTTCTATAGCCTTGGCTGGCAACCAGTCTACCGCAGAAAGCAATGGCAACCTACTGCGGGATAATCTTCTGCCCAGTCAGTCATGTCTCTTTCGAGACATGATCGCCCAAGCGTGTTTCACGTGTGGCACTTAACTGACTAGATTGGCAGCGAGATCTCATCATTTTACAGTTGAAATGGCTAGATTTAACCAGAAATTATATGCTAACAGTTTCTACATTCGCACTTCTTGCTTGTGGAACTCTCTTTTGATTTCTTGCTTCCCAGTGAACTTTGATCTTCAAAACTTTAAAAACAATATCAATCATTATTTACTGTCTTTTTGATTCCTCTTTTTTATTACTCTCATGCCTTCATAGCATTTCGTTTTCTTCTTATTCTCTCAAACTCATTAACTCCTTGTGTCTTAGTGACTTTATTGCACTCCTTGCTTGTAGAACTCTCTTCTGGCTTTTTACTTCCCATTCAACTTTGATCTTTAAACATTTAAATCCAGTGTCAACCATTATCATCTGTCTTCCTCATTTCTTGTTCTTTTATTGTTCTCCTTAATAATAGTTTTTTTTTATATTCTTTATGTTATGCTAGCTTTATTTCTTTGCTTGAAGTGAAATGATGTTAAAAAATAAGTCAGACATATTTACAATAGATTTCTGGAATTTAATATGGTCCTGCAATTGTCAGTATATATTCTTATACAGGAAGTCTCATTCAGGATCTGTTTTTTCAGAATTTCACATAATCAGATCCAGCCATAGCCACAATGCTAGAATGAAAATATATATAACCTGTTGCGTGCGGACAGTTTGTAAACAGACAAGTCACTGACAGACACTTAACTGACAGACAATTTACACACAGGACAATTGGTTAACATTTTAAGTCTTTCCAATTTCAAACTCTCATCCATTTTTTTTTATAAACTGTCAGCAAACTGTCCAGGTATTGGTAAATGTGAGAGTTCTGAAAGTATTCTGCTAATTACATCATCAATTGCTGTCATTCTTGTGTTGTACAGTTTTCATTGTTTCAGTACCTTTTAGATTCTCTAGCTTTGTCAACAATATAGGTGTATCCTTCAAATAAAAGCTTTCTACCTACTTGTTCTGTTTTAACAAACTCCATGATGATAACTAAAAGGCTTAGAAAGAATGTTCTTAAAAAAAATGGATGAGAGCTTGAAAAGATTTAAAATGTCAACCAAATTCCCTTCCGCATGATTGCTTCCCCGACGGCTACAATCTCCAGGAGTTTAAATGTAAGGTCAATAGACACCTCCTAATACACTAACTTGCACCCATTCTCTCCAACACTCTCCCTATATACATCCTAACTTGTCTATCACCCTCCTTCTGACATTTCCTATACCCAATTGCTCTATGTAACCCCCTGCACTATAGTGGCAGTGGAATGCCTTGCTTGGGGCGATATGATTAAAAAAAAAAAAATTGTCTTGTCTGTGAATTGTTTGTTGGTGACTGTGCATTAGCAAATTGTCTTTCAACAAATTGTCTGGCTACCATAGCCTGTAATATAAACCAATGTTACACAAAGCCTTTTACTTTTCGTTTTCAAGTTAACTTTTGATAACAAAACTTCTGCACAAAGTTTAATCACTGTGAACCAATAAGATCAAATATCAAATTTAACTCTCCTTTTTTTTTTTTTTTTTTTTTGAGATACTGAGATACTGAATTTATTCTCTTTGGGTTATTTTTCATGCATGTTGTATGATGAAATGGAAACAGAATAAAAATAGCATGAAGACATTCTTCTGAAATAACATGTTGGGAATCAAGTTTATTTTCATTACTAACATTCTAGTAGGAATAAACTTTGAGCAGTTGATCATGTTACAAGAAAAGTATGTGCCTTGCAATTTCCTCATCTTTGCACTTTGTATGTAAAGCATTTAATTTTTTATGAGTCCCTTTTTTAATCATGCACTCAACTTTTCCAGTCTTGAAACTCTATTCATCTTTCAAAGATAATCATCTTTATTTTGTCTCTATATTACAGTTGGCAGCAACAACCTGAAAGTGACAGATGGCCAAAGTTAGAGTAACTATGCACATATTGCAAAGAAATATTATTTTACTATGATTGGATAGTGTTACCTGAGCAGTCTAATCAAATTATCCATATTCATAATGAGAGAAAATGTTTGAAATGAAACCCGACGTCATTACTTTCTTTCTTGTCAAAAGCAATGAACCTTGCTTTTTATATTTCATTGACAGTTCCTCATGTTATAGTCAATACATTTGTCAATACATTTGTCAATACATTTGTGTTATATTCAGACAAACATGTGAGCAATGACATAGTTTTGCAAACAAAATGGAAACTTATATTTAACTTCAGGAAGAGACAGCTAGAGTTTCTGGGACACATAATGTAGAAGTGGGGCTTAGAGAATTTAATACTCACAAGATGGATAGAGGGAAATAGATACAAGAGAAAGCAATGAGAGACATACTGGATGAGTTTGAGCAAGTGGATAGCAGAGCAGGTTTTGGGAGAAATGCCAAGAGGAAAAGTGCTAAGAGCTACAAGGGATAGAAGGATGTGGAGGGCGGTGATCACCTTTGTTCTGAACATACTTGATGGGCTTGAGCAAGTGGATGGCAGAGCAGTGTCTTGGGAGAAATAACAAAAGATAAGGTGTTAAGAGCTACAAGGGATAGGACGATGTGGAGAGCCATGAACACCTTTGTTCTGAACATACTTGATGGGCTTGAGCAAGTGCATGGCAGAGCATGGTTTGGGAGAAATAGCAAGAGGAAAACTGTTAAGAGTGACTGGGGATAGGAATAAGTGGAGGTCTATGATTGCCTACGTCCTGAAAGGACATGGCACACAGAAGAAGAAGATAATAGTGCTCATTTGATTATTATAGATGTTATATAGTGTTTTTGGCTGAGTATTTTCTAGTTATCTTTAGGTATCCATTGTTCTAGCTGATTAATTTGATTTATTTGTTCTTGCTGAAACAGTGTATATTGATTCATTAACTGATACAGGGATTGAACTCATGACAACTAGATGACAGTAACCCATGTTTCCCCAATACCTATATCCTCACTATCAACCATCATGAATGTCATCAATGGTGTATTTTTGGAGTTTTTAATTCCACTATGGTGCATTGTGGTGCAAGGGTTTTCAGCTTGAAATGAGAAATAGGGAAGCTTAGTTCAAATTTCAGTTGAATTCATTGCATTCACTTACGTGCAAATACCTTTGGGAAAGGTATTAATCTGTCACTTCTCCCTCAAGCAGGATGGATTGTGTTCTATAGTCGTGGTTGGCAGCCAGTCTATAGCAGAAAGTAATGGCAACCTACTGCAAGAAAATGTACTTTCTAATCAGTCATGTATCTTTCAAGACATGGTCGCCAAAGTAAGTATAGGATTTAACTGACTGAATTCCAATGTCAGACAGATTTAACTTTTCTGATACAAAACTACCAGTAATTGGGATGAACAGATGTCTCTTTAAAAAAGGCCTCATGCTTTGAAAGAATATTGAACCTCAGACTCACACCCGATCCCAAGTGGAATTCCTATATACAATCCATTGCTAAGAATGCAGGTTAAATGATCAGCTTCCTATATTGCACCAGTAAGTACTTGACTCCTCATGATATCATTTACCTTTATAAGAGTCAGATCAGGTCAAAAACTGAGTACTGCTGCCATATCTGGGCAGAAGCAGCCCAGACCTCACTTTCCAGTTTTGACAGAGTTCAAAAGTGTCTTCGAGGTTCTTGGAGAGAAACCATTTACCAACCTCTTTCTCTCACAGGTGAAATGGTAAATTTTTGTTTTGTTCCCGAAAGGCCTTTACCCCTTCAAATCTTTCCAGAATATCTTTAATTCCATGCAAATGTATATGCTGAACTCAAATCAATAATTGTTTATAGAAGAAATATACCTTTTTTCATGTTATCGACCAGAAATAAATTGGACTATATCTCCCCCCTTACCACCGTACTTATATCTGATTAACCGCTGAATGACTTAAGGTATAGGATACTGAATTGGTTCTATTTGCTCCCTTTTCAGCAATTGCTCCACGATTTGTTGTGTGTCGGAATTCATTTTCCATGCATTAATCACAAATTGAAGTAAAAAAAATGAAAAATCAGAAATCTATGCATGAAGTCAGTCTGCAGTGAATAACATTTTCTAACCGTGGTTAGGGGGTGAGATAAACAGAGACAAGAAGTTCCATATTTTTCCTCTCGATAAAATGAAAAACAGTAGGTTTCTTCAATAAACAATTACTGATTTGCGTTCAGCATATACATTTGCACAGAAATAGGGATGTTTTGGAAAGATTTGAAGGGGTAAAGACCTTTGGGGAACAAAACAAAAATTTACCGGTGAAATGTAATGAATCTATTGCTGCTCTCTTGCTACTACCATGTAAAGTGCTCGAACAAACTTCATCACCTGGCTCCACTGGCTAGAACCCGACATACCACTTAAGTATTCCACTTGCAAGAAGTAAGTTCGACTTAAAAGATTTCTTCCTGAGAGCCACAGCTCTACTAAACAAACTCCCCAAAGGACGTTTTCTCAGTCATTATAATCTTAACCAGATGAAGTCTAGAGTCAGCTGTTAACTTCACCTTCTATCAATATAAACTACCCAGCAAAGTACACCTCAACCTTGAGTGATCCCTAAGCCTTGTACTGTAAAAAATGAAGCTGGTCAGATGGTAGTTGGCTGAAACATTATGACCATATAATAATTATCAATGTTTATTTATTTATATATTTCCTGTCACATCTGTAGTAGGAAGGGAGATAAACCAACCTGAATTAATATATTTATGAATGATTACTTCTCTTAATCATTTTAGTAATCTATACAAATAAAATACTTATCTGCATTATGACGAAATTACTGACTGAGTAAAATGAATCATTTAATTAATCGGTTCCTTTATTCTTACATTTCTTAGATTGCAGTTTAAATTTGTTCAAGCCTTTCTTGTGAAGCACTCAGATACCTTTGTCTATTGAGTGATTATCTTGCTTCAACTTGGTCTTGAAAAAGGGTTTGTATTTTGTGTTTTTGTCATTATGTCGCTAACATTTTTCTTCAGAGAAATATTTCCATTTTACTGTTATATTAAGCACACAAAATTTTTAGCATAAAAAGATATTGAGTAAAAGCAAAATATATAATACCAAGAGTAACATAATAAGTGAATCATAGATACCATTTAAGATCTAAAAGATATAAAGGAAACAGATAAATAAAACGGTTCATTAGCTTCTATTTAAGTTGTGAATTTTTTATCTCTGTTTTATTGAATCTCAATACATTGCTTCAAGATTTTTGTTTCATTGCATCTTACTATTAAAATTTTATAACAATTTCTATCATTTTTTAACAGCACAGGTACACTAATCTGTAATAATCAAGATGAGAATAATAGATAGTCATCTGAAGATCACCAGAGGGTATTTTTGTGTGTGTCTATAATAACATCTATAATAATCAAGATTAAAACAGCAGTTTGAATAAAAACAAAATATATTGAGCAATGAACTTTATATTAGACTTCTTGCAAAATTAAAGTACTCAACAATTTTTTCTACACACACACACACACATACATGCACATGCTCTCTATCTCTCTCTCTCTCTCTCTCTCTCTATATATATATATATATATATAAATAAATCTTCTGTACAATAAAGATGGAAGCTGATGATGGTTCACCTGAAATAGACCTATACTTCTGATTTATCATGAAATAATGTGTATGTCATAATTGTTCTTATATTTGCTCTACATGTATTTATATACATATATATATAGAGCTCTCTTAGAGAGTTATCCTACCACTTTATGTACAGGATACTCCTTTGGATTCTTCTGTATCTACACCGCATGCTTATATATATATATATATATGTATCATTCAGTAATGAATTAGAACACTCTCAGTTACAGGCATATATTAACGTGGTATATCACATGCTAAAAGTCTGCCTTCTTCTTCCGAGCACTCATAGCTCAGAGGTAGGATTGCCGACTGATATCAATTCAGTCGGGTTTCAATCCTGGCTAAAAGCATTCGGATGTCTAACTGTACTGATGAGCTGTGACACAGTGAAACAGATCTGTCTGTGAATGACTGTATATATATATATATATAAAACCCCTATAAAACCCTATACATGCTGCCCACACCTGATGATGTAACCACATTTAGAAGTCCAGTCCTCAGAGTCTAAGGACAAGGTGTGAACCACAGGGCCAACCCCGCTACTGGTTAATATTTGATGCTGGTCCAAGTTGGCTGTTGGTTGCTGTTTGCTTTTATCTACCCCTATTCTTCCCATGCTGTGATCTTGATCTCAGAGCCGTAAAATATCGAATGTCGTTGGTAATCAAAGCGCTGAGTCAAGCCATGGTGGAAGCTATAGTAAGAAAAGAAATACCTTTATGAACAAAAATAAAAATGAAAGAATTGTTAAGTTAATCTTCAGTTGCTTTCTGTTGTTCTTGGTACAACAAAAAATTAATGCTTCCTTCATGAATTTCTATCGTGATATTAGGCCTTATCAAAAATTCACGAGCTGCTGAGTTCAAAGTTCTTCAGAGTCAGGAGATCTTATGGAGTTGACATGGAGACCAGGGCATTGATGTGGGGATTTGCTTTTCCTGAGCTTATATGCACTTCAGCCCAAAACCCACATGGGGCAAATGAGTTCTGGGGATTTGGTGATTTCTCAGTTTTTACATCAATCCTAACAAGGTTACTTTGTTCTCCATTTCTGCATTCTTAATCAACTTTCCAAGTTTGGAGAATTAGCCACCTTTCTTGGGAATAATTACAGGAGTTGCTCCTCTCCTCAACTCTAATTTGCTTCACTTTACATCTCGTACCATCACTCCATACAGGTGATGCTAAATTCTCTCTCTCCTACCCTCTTAGCATTCAACCTCAGTCTACTTTCCAGGCCAGGTAAAACTCTCTCTATGTGGCAAATCTAATTTTTTAAAAATGCAGGCAAAAGTGTGGAGTTATATTCTAGTCAGTAATTTTAAATTCTCTATATTCTTCAAGGAAGAGATAAAATTAATCCTGGACTTATCTCTGTCCAGCAAAAATATAAACCAGGCCAGTTGCTGATTAACAACAGATGTTTTCATAACTTTGATTTTATCATAGATTCAACCTTAAGAAATGTTTATTCTCATTTAACCTTTATTTCAATTTCCAGATTTGGATTTTCAGCTGGTATTATCTTTGCCCAGCTAAAATATAAACCAGATCTATCTATCTCCTTGTCAATGATATTTATTTTCTTAAATTCTCAAGGAAGAGACAAAATTATTTCTCAGATCATTTCACAGCATGCCAAACCCTTGATAGATAGAAAAAATAAACTCTTGGTGTATGGTACCAATTTGTAAAGGTGAGAAAATCCAGATGGCTTCTTCTTCAATTCTTGTTGTCAGGGAAAATGTCATCCATCCTCGCACTTTCTTTCTCTATCTTTCAACATATACATCATACATGGCTTTTCTAGTTTATATTTAACATTAACCACCCAATGTCACATTGTGTCACACACACACACACACACACACACACACCATCATTATTAACTACCCGATGAGACATTGTTCTTTCAATGTCAAAACAAAATGTACAATTTTGTAATAGTTTGTAGTTTGCACATGTTCTAAAATAATAATTAATAATAAATATTCATTGCTCTATTTTTATATTGAGCACTGTTTTAAATTAATGTTTTGAATGTTGCAATTATTTTCTTCATTCCTTATTCATTTGGATATATATATATATATATATATATATATATATAACAAAGATTAAATTTGTCAATTAACTGATTAATGTTATTCTCAGCATTCTGATTCTAGAGTTTTGTAGCCAGACCTCCAGTAATTGCTAGATCTACTCATCAACAGATCAACAGATGTCAGCAATTGGCCATTAACTTTTTTCATCACTTTTATATTGAATTGAAAAATAATTTATGCATGTTTTCATTCGTACAAGATTGATTTTTTTCCTATTTCACTGCGTGTATATATATGTCTATTTATAACATATATATGTGTTTATATATAACATATATAAACAGACAAATCATATAAGCAATATGTGTGTATGTTTGTATGCATATAAACACACACACAGATGCACACACATACACATGGACACATATCTGGATCTGGATCAGGGTTTTTTTTCACACTCATTCAGAGAAACCCTCCCTGGATGACTTCCACTCTTTTCGTGTCTGTCATTTCAGAGATGTGCCGTACTCACCACACATTGGCAACACAGGTTGCCGAAGACTATCTAAACCATGGCTGGTTGCTTGTGTAGGTGATCAGTGGCTTACAGAAGCTCTTCTGCTCTTTGACAGGTCTTGTTTTTTGGTCCTGCAAGGTACTTCCACTACCCTCCTCACTGACCATCAATGACTCCTCAAAGAGAGCCATCTGTCCAATTTCACTCACAAGGCTTGGGTCAACTCGTGGTATGGTTTTCAGAGACTTTCTAAAGGTGCTACACACTGGGATCACCTCCTTCAGACTGATAACATCAAGAAGTTACCTTTCTGACAAATGATAAGTATGACCATGGTAAGATTCGAACCTGGGTTTCATGGTCAGAAAGCGAACTGTGTAACCACTCAGCTACATATATATATATATTTAATGTTTAGGTAGTAAATTAAATATTTGTTTAAATGTTATCATTTATTTATTGTTTCATTTTTGTTTAGTAAGTATATATAAAATAGAATGCTGAGGTCAACACTGAGCAGAGACAGTTTGTTTCATGTGTGAATGCAATCTTCAGGCCATGTGTTATGTTTTGGCTAAACTATTTGTATATGCTGGTCAACTACATCTTATTCACATTTGTTGTTTTGTCATTGCCACTCTTTTTCTTGTTAATAGCATGACCTCCATTACAATAGTCTCAATAGTTTTTATATATTTCTCATTAATTTCATTAATACTTTGATCTTTTAATCACTTAAAAACTGCTGCATGTTTATATATTAGGGTTGCTGAAAACATCAGAATTTTAAAACAATCACTTCTTTTCTGCACCCACTTGTGCATTTACACAAACCAATATAGTCTGTCTTGATTTGATATTTCTGAAAATGACTTTTATTATTTTATTATTTTTTTTTATTGTATCACCCCGAGCAAGGTGGTAACGCCACTGATGTGCAGGGGGCTACATAAGAGTAAAAAGATTAGATAAAAGAGAGTGACGAGAAAGATGAACCAGTTAGAAACGAGCAAGAGAAGGAAGGGAATACAGGTGTGATGACAGTTGCAAAGGTGGAGAGAAAGGAAAGGATATACAGGGTGGTGAAGAAAGAACTAGAGTCAAGTGGTTAAGAGATGAGTATTGACATTGCATTTAAATTCTTGGAGGTTGTAGCTGTCAGGAAAGAAAGAATATGGAAGCGAGTTCCACAGGCGGGAAGTGCGAGAAAAGAAACTGCAGGAGTAGAATCGACGTCTGCATTTGGTTGATCTGTGAGTGGGTGAGACCCAGTTGCCAATCTGGTTGCACATGTAAACACCTGTTGCAGAGGCACCAGTGACTTAAGTTCACTGGAGCAGAATCCATGAAAGTATTTATAGAACAGACAAAGGGAAGCCACATCTTGTCGGTGGGAAAGTGGCTGGAGTTGAGCCACCAAGTCGGTACCTATCACATTACTGATTCTCCTTTGGAGATTTTTTAAAATTGCAAATAATTTAAAACTAGTCCCACATTATTTACACTACTGAATTTGTTCAGTCTGTTCTCCTCATCTTTATTGCTATATTTAAAGTGTTTCAGCTGTTTTATGCTCCAGCCTTCTTCAGGTGATACCTATTGCATGGCACGGCATGAGTAATTAGATTAATCTATTCCTGTAGACTAAATAAAGGGTTCAGTTCTAAATTCCAACAGATATCATCTGAAGATGACAGGGACATACAACAACTGAAATGTTGTGAATATGGAAATAAGGATGAAGACAATAGTCTGAACAAATTAAATAGTGTAAATAATCACAATATTTCATCTCAGACGTATAGAGAGATGTAGCCCAAAATTATTCATTGTCTAAATTTAATATTTACTATTTTTTAACAAACTGAAATCACATATATTGAAATTAACTCAAATAGAATTTTCTTTTTTTGTAATAAGAATTGACAGTTTGTTATTTTTTTTTAAATTTTCTGAGGAAGAAAAAACTCCCCCTCCAAAAAAATTCTTTCCAGAAGCTAAAAGTTGAATATATTACAAAGTTCTGTGATAATATAGTGCATAGTTGCTATTAACCTTTTTAAGAATTCAGTTGAATATTGTAATTTTTAGAATTTTTCTGGCCAATTATAAAACAAGTGAAACAAATAAGTATTTCTAAGAGTTAAAAAAAAATCCTTTTGTTTTAATTCAGTGTTAGTCTGTGTTTTATGATCAATTTACTAGCATCAGAAAATTAAAAAATAATTACTGACTAAAGAGCTTAGCACAAGATATACGAAAGTGTTATTTTTGATTAGATAAATTTTGCTTTTGTTTAAACTTGAATGGGATAGACTAGAAATAGTATAATGGTAATGTTCTGGTTTAGTAGTTTATAATTTTGGTAAGCATGCTCAGATAGTTGTTTTACTGTTGAAATAGCTAGTTGCAACTGTATGTTCTATTCTAATAGTTACTTTTCTTATTCTTCTCTCCTGTGAAATTCTATTCTAGTTTCTTGCTTTTTTTGCTACCTATGATCCTCAAAAATTTACATGCAATGCTAATCATGATCTCCTGTCAACCTGTTCTTTTATTGTCCTTTATCCTCACAGTTTTTTCATTCACTTTCACTCTTTGTAATCCGCTGCATCCTAGCTGCATTATCACCTTGACTGGGGTTCTTCTTCTTCTTCTTCTTCTTCTTCTTCTTCTTCTTCTTCTTCTTCTTCCTCCTCCTCCTCCTCCTCCTCCTCCTCCTCCTCCTTCCTTCTTCTTCTTCTTCTTCTTCTTCTTCTTCTTCTTCTTCTTCTTCTTCTTCTTCTTCTTCTTCTTTTCTTCTTCCTTCTTCTTCTTCTTCTTCTTCTTCTTCTTCTTCTTCTTCTTCTTCTTCTTCTTCTTCTATGTGCCTTGTTCTTTCAGGACATAGGCAGTCATGGCCTTACACGTATACCTATCCTTGGTGGTTCTTAGTGCACCTTCTCCTGTAACATCTGTCATCCACCTGCTCAGGTCCTTCAAATATGTTATCCGCTGCTTTCCTCTGTCTCTTTTTCCCTCTATCTGGCCTGTCAGTACCAGGTTCTCCAAGTCCTCTTTTCTCATTGCATGTTCCAGGAACTTTAGTTGTCTCTTCCTGATGCTCAATATTAATTTCCTTTTTGTTTTTATCATTTCCAAAACCTTGTCATTGCTCGGTCTATGACATCTGCAGACTGAGGTAAAATGATTAAAAAAAAAAGCTAAAAAATACAGGAAATTGTGGAGAGCTATGATCGCTTACATCTTGAAGTTACATATCAAGAAAAATCTAATTTTACCAAAACACAAAAATAATATGGTGAAAATAAACTTGAGTTACGACATGCTTAATTATTTCTAAGACAAAGTGTGAGTCTAATTCAAATTTTAAAAAATTTTTTACAAAGTGACAGATTTTAGAAGAAAATAAATTTGACGTACAACTTACGTTTAATTATTTTTAATGACAGAGACAAAGTGTGAGTCTAATTCAGATTTTTTTTCACTTTTATACAAAGTGACAAATTTTAGAAGAAAATCTAAATTATTTCCAAGGGATCATTATTCGTCAGTAGAACAAAAATGTAGTTTTTATGTCAATCCCAGTTGCTATGACTACAAGCAAAAACATCTCTACAGAATTCCAATAATTCTGACTTCAGTGTTTCTTCTTTTAGCCAGTATGCAGTGATGTCTTTTGATGCCGATTTCTAGAATTTCTTTTTAATAGACTCTTTTAGAAGAAAATGTAATTTATTCTCAAGTGCACTCTTTCATTCCCAGTAACTCCCTGAGTCCTAGTGGCATTATCACCTTGCTTAAGGCAAAATGAATCAAACAATTTTAGGATTTCTTCTTCTATGTGCCATGTCTCTTCAAAATGTGGCTAATTATGGCTCTACACAACTTCCTGTCCTTTGTAGACTTTAATAAATTTTATCTTTTTGCTATATCTTCTAATCTTCATCTTGCCAAACATTTGTTTAGCTCTTTAGGTAGATTACGTTCAGTTTTTCTCCATCTCTCTTGGCTTTGTTATAACATGTAAGGATCAAATTTTCTAAGCCCTCTTGACTAATTATGTGCTTTAGAAATTTCAGTTTTTTTTATTCTGATGGTGGTTTTATAGGCATAAAAAGTAAGAGACACCCAGTAAGGATCAGTCTCTCTATTCAGTCATAATATATCTCACGAGATAAGTTTGTTAACCATTGCATGTCAAAGTGCCCAATTTTCACTTGATGATACTATGTATCATTCTAAAAAGATTTGCTTGATTTATTATTGATCTTTGTTTATTTTGCAATGTTCACTTTAAAAAAAAAAAAAAGGTAAGATTGATCTAAAAAGTTAAAAACCTACCCAATGAATGTCAGGACAGTCAACCAGTAATGTCTGAACCACACCCACTCATGTACAGAAGTACTTGCATGCTGATTTACATTCACATTATATGATAAACCTTTGTATGAAAAAAGAAAAAAGCAAAAGCTTACTGAATTATTTTTGTGCAAAACTAAAAAGTAAGGTATTATTTTAGCTGACAGATAAAAAATGTTATACTTATAGTAATGAGAAGAAAAGAGAAGATGTTTGAAAATAAAACAAGAACTTTTTTACAATAGGTGTGTATATATATACAATTACCAAATAAGATTGTGTATATATATATGTGTGTGTGTGTGTGTGTGTGTGTGTGTGTGTGTGTGTGTGTGTATGTATGTATGTATTCATATTAAGTGAAAGAAAGAGTAAAGAGAAAAATATGAAGTAAGATATGAAAAAGAAACATAGACAGAACAGAAAAATAGAGTATAATTTATAATCTATAAAACAAAAATATCTGCAAACTGGTATGATCAAAGATTATATATATATATATATATATATATGGAGAGAAAGAGTGATAGATAGATAGATAGATAGATAGATAGATAGATAGATAGATAGATAGATAGATATGAACAGACTGAGATAGATAGATACAAAAGAAAGAAATTAAAAACCACTGAACTGTCTGAAAAAAATTTATATATATATATATATATATATATATATATGCATGTAGCATATATGAATAAATACACATACACATATATATATGCATATATATGCATATATATATATATATATATATATATGCATACACACACACACACACATATATATATACATACATATATATAGGAGAGAGTGAAATATAGAAAAGAATCAAATAGGTAAATTATGAACTCTCTTTCATATACATACACACATAGCTATTTTTCTAGCATACTAAAGTATGGCACAGGGCTTCATTTGAGGAACACAAAGGATAACACAAAGAATAAAATTCACCTTGCCTTTTTTATGTAGCATATTAGTTCAGGATGTGGATGATTATGGCTTTCCACAGCTTCCTGTAGTTTGTTCTTGTAATTAACTTTTGACTCTTTATCATTCCTGTTTGTCTTTGTTCTATCCATTCCCATCAACTCATTAGGTAGATTTTTTTACAATTTCTCTTACTTATCTGGCCATATATATCCTGTAAGTGTAAAATTCACTACGTGCCTCTTTTGCTTAAAACTTAATAACAAGCTTATTGAAAACTCACAGGACAGAAAGAGGGAAAGACAGACAGAAGAAGACAACACATGACATACTTGATGGGCTTGAGCAAATGGATGGCAGAATAGAGGAAGGAAGGTTTGGAGAATTTAATACTCACATAACAAATAGAGGGAAAGAGACAGGGGAAAGCAAAGAGTAACATATTTGATGAGCTTCAGTAAATGAATGGCAAAGCAGGTTTTGGGAGGGGTAACAAGAGAAAGGCTGTTAAGAGCTACAAGGGACAGGGAATATGTGGAAGGTCATGATCGTCTGAAGGGACACAGCACATAGAAGAAGAACAGTAATAAACAACTAATCAGTATTGAAAAAAAGTGGATTCGTACCTAATCAGAATTTGATAAACAAATAAGGAATAATAATAATGTGGATATAAAGTGGGGGATCAATTCTATATGATAAACAGCATGAAAACTGATCCCTCACTTTGTGGCCATGCTAGCTTCTATACATTTATATTCTAGATTAAAGGGCTTGAGCAAATGAATGGCAGAGCAGGATTTGGAAGGGTTAACAAGATAAAGAGTGTTAAGAGTTACAAGGGATAAGAAGATGTGGAAGGCCATGATCACCTACATCATGAAAGGACACAGCACATAGAAGAAGAACAGTAATAAACAACTAATCAGTATTGAAAAAAAGTGGATTCGTACCTAATCAGAATTTGATAAACAAATAAGAAATAATAATATGGATATAAAGTGGGGGATCAATTCTATATGATAATCAATATGTGAACTGATCCCTCACTTTGTGGCTCTGCTAGCTCTAATAAATTTATATTCTAGATTAATAGGCTTGAGCAAATGAAGGGTTTAGGAGGAGTAACAAGAGAAAGGGTGTTAAGAGCTACGAGGGATAGGGAGATGTGGAAGGCCATCAATGCCTATGTCCTGAAGGGACACAGCACATAGAAGAAGAAGAAGAAGAAGAAGAAGAAGAAAAAGAAATGTGGGGTCAGTTTTTTCTGAAAAAAATTACCATCATTGGTTAAGCAATTCCAACTTTATTGTGAAAATCTTAACTTGCATAATAAAGTTTCACGGTGTTTAGCATATAAGAAATATAGATCTTCAATTTATGAGAGTTCTTCTTCTTCTTCTTCTATGTGCTCTGTCCCTTCAGGACGTAGGCGATCATGGCTCTCCACGTCTCCCTATCCCTTGTGGCTCTTAGTATGTTTGCTCCTGTTGCTCCTGGCAACCCCCATTCCGTCATCCACCTGATCAGGCCCTGCAAATATGTTATCCGCTGCCTTCCTCTGTCTCTCCTTCCTTGTATCTGTCCAGTCAGTATCAGGTTCTCCAGGCTCTCCTTCCTCATTGCATGTCCCAGGAACTTCAGTTGTCACTTCCTGATGCTCAGCATCAATTTCCTTTTTGTTGCCATTCTTTCCAACACCTCATCGTTGCTTGCATGCTCAGTCCACAATATCCATAGCATCCTTCTGTAGAACCACATTTTGGCCGCTTCCAGTTTTGTCCTCATTTTCAATGATATTGTCCAGCATTCACTGCCGTATTGAAGAACTGACATCTCATAGCTGTCTAGCACTCTTTTAGGAAGCAGAAAAGTGAAATCAATAAAGAAATGTACATATGAAGAATAAAGCAGCTGTTATAAGCTAAAATGCCTGCACATATAAGTATTTGTAGCTATATATATATATATATATATATATATATATATATATATATATATATTTGTATTCTAATTGATACTCCTTTAATATAAAGGTCTCCAGTACAGTAAAAAAAATAAAATAAATGGAAGATGATATTTTGTATACACTAGCAGAATACAACCATAAAAAAATATGTTCCGAAAATAAAATGATATTTGTACAAAAGAGCAGTAACATTTGCCAGAATAAGAACAACTTGCTTGTTAACCGTGTGAAATTGCAAATATTTTTTGATGTTTTTCCCTCCCTTTTTCTTTAGCCTTCCATATGAAAATGAACAGATATAACTTTGCTTGAATAAGTAGCAATGTTATTTTTTTTTTAATGCACCAACTGCTCTGAAATACAAGGATATCTTTTTCATTGTGAAATATATAAAAACAGTTTTCGAATGATTCGAAATCCATATGAGTCATGAAGTACTAATGTTATTTTCTTAGAATAAGTATGTACTGTAATTATTTGTGTAAAATACACACATTCTCCATCCCTGATATTTTAGTCTAAAAAGTTACCTGAAATTTACCTGGTACAAATTTTAAAATGCCAGTGTAAGTTATATACAAGAGATGTTTTTTCCAGAATTTTGTTGCCCAAAGTTCAGAGAAAATTGAGTATTGGTTCCATATATGAGCTTCCAGGTCTTCACATTCTAGTTTTGATAAAGTCTAAAATGGTTCTTGTGTGGGATAAATTATTTTATACTCCACAACACCTTTCTTACAGGCAAAACATTGCAAACCTCTGATGTTATTTTGATGGAAAGTATTCAGACGAACTACATACCTTAGTTCCACTAATTTTAACTTTCACAACTAAGAACCATCATGCCACACATTGTAGTAAACTACCTCCATTCTCTTTGTATTCCATTGGTAAGATGTAAGTTCCAATCAAGTAGCTTCTTCTCACAAACTGCTGCTGTCTAGAACCACATCTCAAGAGGATGCTTTCCCAATCACTACAATCTTAACACGTTCCCAATTAGGGTTAACCATTATTTTCCCCCACATATCCCTATAAACCATACCTCCTACTCTGTAACTCTCTACCTTGAGTAGCTCTTGGGCCTTGTAAATTGTAAAAAAATAATTGTTATATAAAAAATAAATAATGTTATATAAAAACAACAGATGTTGTTTTATTAACAGTTGACCCATACAGGTATTATGCAGGATCAATAAATCTGTAACCTGACATGAAATTAACTGAATTTTGATCTGAAATTTTCTTTGTCTAATCTTCTCTCTGTTTGATTTCCAATTCAAAGCCATTATTTATTACACTACCTGCACAGCCAAGCTTACAGCACCTGGTATTCTCAAGTGCTCACCGATCTAAGTACTGACCAGCCTGAACATTGCTTCACTTCGTGATAATATGAGAATAGGTGTTTCAGTGTGATATTTGCATAAACCTGTAATAGGGGAGATTATGAAGATATGGAGGATAGAAAACAGGTTGTTAAAATTGTAGTGATCAGGAAAGAATCTCCTTGGGAGTCTGTTCCACTAAGTAGTTGTTCCTAAGGAACATATATATTATTTTCTGCTTAGGTATATGCAAATGTGCGTTGTGGTACAGTGGATATCAGTTTGGAATGAGAAACCGGGGAGCTGATGTTTGAATTCCAGCTGAATCCATTATATTCACTTACGTGCAAATACCCTTGGGAAAGGTATTAATCCGTCTCTTCCTTCCATTTATGGGTTAAATAGCAGGACAGATTGGGTTCTATAGCCTTGGTCAGCAACCAGTCTACTGCAGAAAGCAATGGCAACCTACTGCGGGATAATCTTCTGCCCAGTCAGTCATGTCTCTTTCGGGACATGATCACCCAAGCGTGTATCACGTATGGCACTTAAGTGACTAACTGAATATAATAGATGAAAATATGATTAAGGCTTCTACTGGGCATAAAGTGGGGGACCGGTTTTCTATTGTTATGAAGTAATAAACTGATCCCCCCTAATTACTACTTAACAGTATAATACATCTCTTCCTCCTCCAGTTATGAGTTAAATAAGAAGATCGGGTTTCTATAGTCTTCGCTGGCAACCAGTCTACTGCAGAAAGTAAATGGCAACCTACTGCGGGATAATCTTCTGCCCAGTCAGTCATGTCTCTTTCAAGACATGATCGCCCAACTGACTGATATGCAAATGACACATTGCTGATAGCATATATAGAAATGAAACTATAAAACCTCCTACAGAATGTAGCAAAGGAAAGTGAGAAGAAAAGACTAAGCATGAACAACAAAAAAAAACTGAATACATGATTATCAGCAAAAAAAAAAAAATATTCCAAATGCCAATTACAGGCCAGGAATGTTAAAGTCAAGCAAGCACAGGAATTTAAATAAATGGGAAATGGTAACAGTTTCTTCTAGCACTCTTCCTGCTTGTGGAAGTGTCTTTTAGTTACTTGCTCCCCAGTCAACTTTAATCTTCAAAAATTGAAATGCAATGTCAATCATTATGGACTGTCTTCTTAAATCTTGTTCTTTTATGTTCTTTCATCTTAACAGTTTTCTTTTTTCATATTCTAACACTCAATAATCCTGTGCATTTTAGTAGCTTTAAAGCCTTGCTTGGGGTGAAATGATTAAAAAATAAAATTTTTACATTTCATAATTTGAATTTTTAACCAGGCCAGAATGTTTTTCTTGTCAGAATCCATTTTGCACATCTATAAATCTACCATTTGTCCAAGCATTAAATACTTTAGCCATATCGGGTCTGGTGCTTCTGCTATTCATCTCAAAGTTCTTAACAAAATCCAAGGAACGTTCTGCAATATAATTGGTCCTGACTTAGCATCTCAACATCAGTCACTTTCTCACTGATGCGACATAGCTTCCCTCTGTCTTTTCTGCAAGTATTTTCATGGCAACTGCTCTGATAAGCTTTTTTACCTGTCCACGTAAATTTAAGCATGCTACTAGATTGGCATTTAGGTTCCACCTTTTTACCATTGAAATAGTTAAATGTAACCGCCATTTCTACTCCAACAGTTTCTTTTCTCACACTTCCCACCTGTGAATCCCCTTTTTGTTTACTTGCTTAGTTATAATCTTCAAAATTTAAATACGTTAATTGCGATACATTGTCTTCTTGAAACCCCTTCATCTTTTGTCCTTTCTTCAAACCCCAGTCTTCTCTTTTCCTTTCACTCCCTGCAACCTTCTGCATACTAGTGGCATTCTCACCTTGCATGGATGAAATGATTAAAAATAAATCTAAAGAAAAAATATGAATGTAGTATTTTGTTGTAAGAAAACAACGTTGGTTATTTCTAACTCAACATAAATGAAACTAGTTTACACTTGCTGTCAAGTTCTGACAGCAATATTTTACTCATGTTTACAATTGCATTAGTTACATTGTCCACATGAGCAATCTAAGATTTTTATCAATAAAATTAAAGCATCATTGTGTGAAAGAAAGAATTCTGCTTTTTAAATCAATAAGTAAAATGAAAGCTAGCCTAAAACAAAAGAAACAAAAAGCCATGTTTTAGAAGCCTGACCAACCCTTTTTAGTAATGAGACATTCTATTGTAGAAGGGAAGCATGTTTATTTACTGACTCTTAGTAATGCTCTGTAACAACGGAATATCTCATTACTAAAAAAAGATTAGACGGCATAACTGGAAATTATAAAATAACTGATATGAAACAAAGTATACAATATAGAATATAGCAGAATCAGTTGAATGTTTAAAACTTTTCAATGCTTCATTAACATTTTGCTTTGTAAGAGCATCATCAGGACATCTGAAAAAAAATTTACCATAAAAACCTCATGTTAGAAATGCTGTAGTTAATTAAAAAAATAACAGTTAATAAAACTGAAAATAAATATCATTGAAAAAATCAGTGAGGTTTGTACATAAGAAATTGTTAAAATATAAATTTGATGATTTGATACTTTTTATACTAGCATTCACTTAACACAAGGCCCAAGAGCCACTTAAGGTAGAGGGTTATGGTATCATGTTGTGTGAGTGTAAGAAAGGGCAAGAAGTCCTTGGGCTTGTGTAGGAATGATAATAGTTAACCCTAGACTTGAAAAGGTCAAGATTGTAGCAATTGGGAAAACATCCTACTGGCAAATTTGATAGGGAAGCAAAAATCTAGAAAAAAGTTTGACAATCAAGAAGTACAATAGAAGAAACTGTTAGCATAGAATTTACAGTTACATCTAGCTATTTTTGTGTTGAAACCTTACTACCAATCTTGCACAACATTTAATTTCATGAACTCTGGTACAATAGAGGAAAGTTCAGAACAATTCTCATGAAACTATTTTTTTTTTTTTTTTTAATCATATCACCCCGGGCAAGGCGGTAAGGCCACTGGTGTGCAGGGGGCTATGTAAGAGTGAAAAGATTGGAAAAGAGAAAGCCGGAAACCACATCCTAAACAAGGAACAAGGGATGAGCCTCTACACCTGTTCAATAGACGTGGGTGGAGTGTGAACCGGGCAATAGTTTAGTCTATCTACTCCAATTGAAAAAAAAAAAGAAAAGAGTAAGAAGACTGGAAAAGCGAAAGCCAGAAACCACATCCTAAACAGGGAACAAGGGATGAGCCTCTACACCTGTTCAATAGATGTGAGAAAAGCACAAAACTACATTACAGTCGTGTGACAGTGACTGAAGGTAGGATGCTAGGTCAGGACAAATAACATTCCTGATTCTTATTAGGATAACAGGAACATGAGACCAGGTGTGACAGCTGTATTCAAGGCAAAAACAAATGTTAGGCTTTTAAATACTTAAGGTTAAGATTTAAGATTGATTCTGGTGAGAAAAATTATCTAGCATGACACAGTGAACCAACTTTCTTAGCAGCAGACAGCAATTAATCCAATATAATCTTTACACTTCATGTCGGTGGAAAATGTTAGTCCAAGAAGGAGCAGTGAATCACTGTCATGGAGGTTAGCATCAGCCATACTGGTGGAAGGTAAAAAAGGCTTTCTCAGATAATTAAAAAAAACAGTTTTGTTTCAGAAGTGTTATAATGAACAAACTATTCCTTACCCAATTTAGCAACAGAAAGTAGATCAATTTTTGGGATTAGCTGCTAATTTGACATTGCCAAACCATACAAAATTACTATTAAGGTGGTCATGTCATCAGAGCATATACAGAAATGGCATCATTGATAAAAATTAGAAGTAAAATGTGTCCAAGGATAGAGCCTTAGAAGATGCCTGCATTAATGCCAAAAAATTTAGAAAAGTGGCCATTCAAGACTATTTTCATTTTGCAGTTCAATAATATATATATATATATATATATATATATATATATATTCTAAATGTATACTGTTAAATATAAGAGACAATGAATGTCTATTATGTTTAATCATGAGCCATTCTAAACATTGTATTTTGGCTTTAATTTCAGTTGAAAAAAATTCTCCAACATTTGGATAATTTTTTATTGAGTTGGTTCTAAGCTTTTGGCTCACATGAGCCATCTTCAGAGAGGTTACAAGGATGTTAACAAAAAAACATCCACCATCAGCGACGATTTTATCTTGTGTTGACATAAAACTCTGCTAAGCAATGCCAATAGTTACCAAAAATAGCAAACGTACTTTGCAGATTTGTAACACACACACACACACACACACACACACACACATATATATATATATATATATATATATATATATATATATATATATGCGTATGTGTGTGTGTAATGTAGAGACATGTGATGTAATGGATTGTTGCTGAGATTGAGGAACTGAACAACTGAGTTTGAATTCCAGTCAAATTCATTATATTCCATTATGGGGCTAATACACATGGGAGAGATATCAATCTATCACTTCTTCTCCTGCAAGCTATGGGTAAATAGCAGGATAGATTGAGTTCTATAGCCTTGAGTGACAACTGGTCTAAGAGAAGGACAACTCTGAATTCAAAACCTTAGGAGGTCTTTTGGGAACCTTGTGGCATACCAATTTTCTCTATTCAGCTCTCCTAAAAAAATTTGTTGTTTCTGCACAAACCTTCACTTTTATAATCAAATGCTATGTGCAGATAGTCTGGTTTTATTTTTTTTTTTTTCAGCATATCAACCTCAATGGGTGGTTTCATAATGACAAGAGTTTTAGGATAGATTTTGTATGAATAGAATATTTATCCTTTATAAGAAATCATTTTGTAGATCAGGTTTCATTGTTTTATTTTTGTAAAGAAGTTTTTTGTTGAGAGCTAAATTTATTACTGGTAATATATTTTTAAAAAAATATACTGCTGTTAATTTTTTTCTTCAAAATCTATTGTTGATATTTTAGTATAAAAAATATTCATATACTTTATAAATAGTATTATATTGAGCTGCTTGACACTTATATATAAAAAATGACAGGAGAGTTAAGTATATATATATATATATATATATATATATATATATAAAGTAGAATCCTTGGTACTTGGTAAGGTAAATTCCACAGGAGATTAAATCCAAAGAGAACTCAATGTTAAAATTTAACAGAGTATTATAATCAAGAACAAATTTGGATGTTTTATAAATCCATAGGTAATAGGCTTGAGCCATAAGATTACATTACATATGATAATATTGAGTGAGAGACTTAGCAAAACTCCTTGTGATAAACTGAAAGCAAGGATTATGGCAGCATTCACCTTAAAGAACTTAAAGAAGGAGACAATTCCGAAGAGATGCAGAAGATTCTGAAGTCATCGAGAGGTCATGGTTAAAGCCAATGTCGATTTTATTGAACAAATATTCTCTTTAGTATTCCAAAATATTTTTGTGTAATTTTTGTAAATATATCTATTAAAATGAGATATCAATATTATTTTCATTTTTGCATAATTTTGGCAACAATTTATCCATTGCATCTTGGACATACATAAATATACATAAATATATGTACAGCCACATTGTATATATATATATATATATATATATATATATATATATATATATATTTAGTTGCATTGTGGTTTATATCCTAAAATAGATTGTTATTTATTTTTCCTGATTTAACTATAAAAGAACTGAGAGATACTATATATTTACTGTAGTCATAAAATAGTCAATAATAGTATCATCATATTTGTGATAGTTTTCAGTTATTACATAATTTATATTGGAATAAATTGCTTATTACTAATACTATGGTAAGTTGCAAGCACTTGTAAATTGTAAAGATGACCTAGACCCACCTCAAAATGATGGCAGTGCTCCAGTAACCCCAGGCACAACTATTATTGTTAGAACCATATACTTGGGAATTTAGCAAAGAAGTAATTTAAAAATAATATTCACTTGAATGGAACACAGAAGATAGAGTTTCTCCCGCGAGGAAAATAAAGAAAAAAATACACTTCAATCGAATTTGGAATAATGTTCTTTATCGCTTTTTTATTTTTTAATGTCAGACAATCAAATTATATTTTCCATTCAAGACATGATAGCAGCTTCTTCCTTGGTGATAGTTGTTTAAAAGCAAATGGAGTTTTAAAGAAATGGTAAGATGGGGAAAAAAAAACTTCTGTCAAAATGGGAGTGATATCTATTGTTATACACCCTGGGGATTTCAAAAAATGCTATTATCTATTGTAAACAATGAGACATTCAAAATCTCTCTCTCTCGCTCTCTCTCTCTCCCTCATGCACACACATACACTTACATACACAGATATATACAAGAGCTGATAAAAAAAAAGTACCAGGACTGCTGCTATAAAAAGAAAGCAACAACACACATCAATTCAGTATATAAATCTATGAAAAATAAACTTTATAATTAGTTATTGTGGTTAATGAAGGCTGATCTAATCAGAAGAATAAAAACAAACTCTATGTGGTGAATAAAGACAAAAAGATATCTAATCTTTGAAAATATATATAATTTTATAATCATTTCACCTCAAATAAGGAAGTAAAGACACTAAGGCACAAGAGGTGACAGAGTGTGAACTGATAAGAAAAAAGTGAAACATTATTAAGAAGCGAGAACAATAAAAGAAGACGAATCAAAAAGACAGGAAATAAGAATTGACATTGGATTTAAAGTTTTGAAGATCAAAGTTGACTGAAAAGCAAGAAGCCAAAAGAGAGAATAATAAAAGAAGAGGAATCAAAAAGACAGTAGATAATGGTTGACATTGGATGTAAATTTTTGAAGATCAAAGTTGACTGAGAAGCAAGAAGCCAAAAGAGAGTTTCACAAACAAGAATTGAAATAAAGACAATAAGAAATAAGGGGTCAATAATTTTGAGAGAAAAAGAAAAAAGATCAAAATTAGCTGAAAAACAAGAAGCCAGAAGTGAGTTCTACAAGCAAGAATTGCAATAAAGTCATTAAGACGCAAGAGGTTAATGAGTTTGAGGGAATAAGACAAAAGAGAAACATTATTAAGGAGAGAGAACAATAAAAGAATTGGAATCAAAAAGACAAGAGATAATGGTTGATATTGGATTTAAATTTTTTATGATCAAAGTTGACTGGGAAACAAGAAGCCGAAAGAGAGTTCCACAAGCAAGAAGTCCAATAAAGTCACTAAGTCAGAAGGGGTTCATGGATTTGAGAGAATAAGTAAAAAGAGAAACATTATTAAGGAGAAAGAACAATAAAAGAAGAAGAATCAAAAAGACAGTAGATAACGATTGACATTGAATTTAGATTTTTGAAGATCAAAGTTAACTAGAAAGCAAGAAGCCAGAAGAGAGTTCCACGACCAAGTAGTGCAAAAAAGTCAGTAAGAAACAAGGAGGTTAATGAGTTTGAGAGAATAAGACAAAAGAGAAACATTATTAAGAAGCAAGAACAATAAAAGAAGAGGAATTAAAAACACTGTAGATAATGATTGTCATTGCAATTTGGCATTTAATCTTTGAAGTATTCTCCTTCTGAAATCACAGTGCTGTTACCAGCAATGGAAGTATTCCTGGAACTCCTTATTTTGTGATAGCAAACAGCTGCATCATTATATTCTCTTGGATTGCCTTAATGTCTTGAAAAATCTTATTTCTTTCAAGTGAGACTTCATTTGGGAAGAGAAAAATGTTGCAAGGGATAAGATCTAGGAAATATGGTGCAGTCGGACCTGAGTAATAATGTTATGCTTGACCAAAAATTGAAGGAAATGCTGTGGTGTAGTGAGAAAAAACCTCACTCTATACACTTTCCTTTCAAGCGCTGCTATAAATGATGGAAGTGAGTGAGAATGTTATAACTAAATGTGCATGCAAGATGGAGTTCAAGTTCTATCTGTGCCAAGTGGCATCACTATGTGTACTTTAGCCCCATGGCCATAGCAACACACCTGATACTTTTTCCTATATATATATATATATATATATATATATATATATATATATTGTAATGGTTGTTACAATGGTTTATAAATTCATAGTATCACTACATAAAAATGTTTGCGTTTTGAAGCTGCCATGTGCACTTCTCATCGGATGATAAGTTGAAATGAAAATGAAATGGTGAAAACGGTTTATTTATGGTGATATGATGTTTAAGGGAATGTGGGCTTGGGTTAGGAGAGGTAGCTTAGTTTAAGACAGGTTCCTTATTTATTTTGTCTGGGTACTTCTTATATTGGGATTTATGTTTTTTTTAGGAAGGGTAGACATTTTTTGTTTATTTTACTACTATCTATGTGTGATTGGAGTGGCCCCACTGTTAATGAAAATGATGCAAGTGAATGTGGGTTGGGAATTTAGTATGATCTAGTCGTCAGTTTTTAGTCATAGAGGAGAAGGGCATGAGCTAGCTTAGTTTTGGGCAGGTCACTTTTTCTTTGAAGCGCAAAAATTTTTGAGAAGTGATACTATGAATTTATAAACCATTGTAACAACCATTACAATATAATGCTCTACATTGTATCACACACTCTTTATAAAAGTAAATGCATGAACAGTAGGTAAAAAACCTATGTGTTCTACAACTTTGTTGCAATATATATATATATATATATAAAGCAATATACATATTTACAAAATTTTACAAAATCCATCATGAAACAGATTAAATACGACATATTTTTAATTTATTTGTTTAAACAATTTGTGTTTTCTGAAAGTGTGTGTACCAAAAATCATGCAAAAGCAGTGTCATTTTTCATGAAATTTCAAGGAGTTATTTTGTTAAAAAAATAATATTTTTTTCAAAATTTGAGAATCAAAACTGAAATTGAATCAACATTGAGCAGAAATAAGAAATTTTAGTACCAGAAAAAATAGATTTAATATAGCACTTTTAAATATTTTTCTATATTTCTGAAATGAGGAATTGCAATTATTAACACTATTTACATTGTTTGGACTGTTGTCCTCATCTTTGTTGCCATATTCATGTTGTGAATATAGCAACAAAGATGAAGACAACAGTCCAAACAAATGCAAATAGTGTAAATCAGCACTTTTAAAATAATAAATTCACATTATTCTCAACCCTTCTCAAATCTATACATATCTAAATGCATATTAATAATTTCACGATTGAATTTATTCCTCAATTTTTAATAATTTTGAAGTAACTCAAATTTGAATTAAATTTGCGACCTATCTATGCACATTAATCATTCTATATTCATATATATTTTATTTTATAATGATTTCACCCCAAGCAAAGTAGAACCACCACTGATGAGAGAAAACAAGGTACAGGGGATGTCAAAGGAATGATAAGAGATAGATGGGAATCAAAGAGACAGAAGATAGCAATTGACATTGCATTTGAACTTTTGGATATTGTAGCTATCAGGTAAGCAAACAAACGGAAGTGAGTTCCACAGGTTGAAAGTGTGAGAAAAGAAATATTCTGTCAGGATTATGCATAGTTTGTGTAACACACGTTCTTTATAAATTATATGAATCTGTCACATGGTCTGATAATTAGCGACTAAACCAGTTTCCTCTCCCAGGCTTTTCTGATAAGAAGGTTGGCTAGAAACCATACAGGATTAAAAACAAGACCTGTCAAGTGGCAGATGAACCATTTTGTAGTGTCAACAGCCATCCAGCAAAGTAGGGCAGACTTTAATCCTTTATTCAAACAACACCTTGAATAAATTCAGTCATAAATTATCTTTTGGGTTCTCTTTTTTTATGTACCATGTTCCTTCAGGATGTGGCTCTTTACAGTTTTCTGTCCCTTTTAGTTTTAAGTATGTTTGACTCTTTACCACTTTGTCTCCCCTTTCTATTTTGTTCTTTAAGTGTTAAATTGTCTTCCTCTGCTGTGTCACTTTACAATTGCTACAGGTACCATGTAACCCAATTCTATTTTTTTTTTTTTTTAATCGTTTCACCTCGAGCAAGGCATTCCACTGCCACTATAGCGCAGGGGGTTACATATGGTCGGGGAAGTGATGGGAAAGGATGGTTAGATAGAGGAAATGTCAGAAGGAGGGTGATAAACGGGTAAGGGTACCGAGAATGAAAGTTGGTTAGATGGTGAGAGTGTTTGAGAGAATAGATGCAAGTTAGTGTGTTAGGAGGTATCTATTGACCTTATGTTTAAACTCCTGGAGATTGTATCCATCGGAGAAGCAGGCATGTGGAAGGGAATTCCACAGGTGGGAAGCGCATGAAAAGAAGCTGTTGGAGTAGAAATTACAGTTACATCTTATCTGTTTCACTGTAAAAGGGTGGGACCTAGTTGCTAATCTAGTATCCCGTGTAAATCCCTACCTAGATGGCACCAATGACCTAAGTTCATCGGAGCAGAGGCCATGAAAGTATTTGTAGAAGAGGCACAGGGAAGCCACGTCACACCAGTGAGAGAGTGGTTGCAGCCAGTCCGCCAAGACAGGATCGATCACATTACAGATTCTTCATTGTATTTTGTCAAGAAGCCCGAAGAGAGTAGGCATAGCTGGGTTACTGGCAACTAAACCAGTTCCCTTGTCAGGTTTTCCTGATGAGGAAGGTGGTTAGACATCCAGCAATATTAGAAACAAGACTGGTCAATAGGTAGATTAACCTCCTTTCAGATTCAACAGCCATCTAGCCAAATGGGATAGAATAGACTCCTTCGCTATCTATGCAGCCAGTGTAGTGATGATACTGAGAGAGGGCTTCCTAGACTGAAGTCAAGCCTTCAGCTTGGTTGGCATTGGCTGTTGTTTTAATCTAAAGAGGAATAGACTCCACTCAGTCTACGCTCCCAAGACACGACGAAATAAATACCTTTCAGGTTTTCAACCCATATTTTTACCCTGTTGTTGTAGACATGTGTTATAGTTTCTCTATATGGAACAAATGTAAATGTTTTTATATAATTTTGTGTATGACTTAGCAGTACAAAACTCTCTTAAAGAAGAAAATGCTTGTCATTCCTTTTCTCTCAACTATTTTGCACTATCCAGGTATCAAGGTGTTACTATATGATGAAAATTCAGTAAAATGCCATAGGTGATACACACTTGGGCAATCATGTCTCAAAAGAGACATGACTGACTGGGTAGAAGATTATCCCACAGTAGGTTGCCATTGCTTTCTGTGGTATGGAATACTGCTGCCATATATGGTCAGGTGCCCCTGCCGTTAATCTCAGTGTTCTCGACAGGCTCCAAAGGAGAATCAGTAATGCGATAGGTACTGACTTGGCGGCTTGACTACAGCCACTTCCCCACCGATGAAATGTGACCTCCTTTTATCTGTTCTATAAATACTTTCATGGCTTCTGCTCAAACAAACTTAAGTCACTGGTGCCTCCCCAACAGGTGTTTACTCAAGCAACCAGATTGGCAACTGGGTCCCACCCATTCACAGTTAGGTTAGCCAAATGCAGATGACAATTCTACTCCTGCAGCTTCTTCTCTCGCACTTCCCACCTGTGGAACTTGCTCCCATATTCTTGCTTTCCTGATGGCTACAACCTCCAGGAATTTAAATGCAATGTCAATACTCATTTATTAAACACATGACTCTAGTTCTTTCCCCACCCCGTATATCCTTTCCTTTTTCTCCACCTTTGATCTGTCATCAGACCTGCATTCTCATCCTTCTATTGCTCCTTTCTAACTGGTTCGTCTTCCGCTTCACTCTCTTCTAATTAATCTTTTTACACTTATGTAGCCCCTTGCACATCAGTGGCATTACTGCCTTGCTCAGGGTGATACGATTAAAAAAAAAAATTATAATGCCTATAATGGGAGAAATACAAGCTGAGTATATTCCTTCTTGTATAGTATTCCTATCAATCTTTTTGCCAATAAGTCCTGCATGAGACATGAAAAATCTACTTGCACAGTTTTGTGAATTCAACTGTCACATAGTATGCCAGCTCATTCAATGTTATCGCTCTATTGATCTTGTTGCACAATGGAAAAATTTGTGTTCATACACATACAATAAATTTTTCCCAACTTAACCTCTTGGATTAGCCATCATATTTCATAAGTAACCTCATCAGCTGCTTTCTCTTACACTTATACTACATTATACAGTAAGCCACTATCTGGAGTGGCTCTTTGGTATTGTATTGAGTAAAGATTAGTTAAAAGAAATAGCTACATAGTGCTTATGAATTCACAGCTGGTTCTTGAGATATTCAAAATGGCTGATTACATTTTGGGTAGGCTTTGTATTACTGCTATTTCTTTTCTGTTTGCTACTAAATTTTACAAAAAAGAACAGAGCATTCTTTAGAGAGTTTAGATACGTATGATATACATTATGTTATTAATATATTATTATATATTAATATTAATAAAACTTAATATTAATATATTACAATATTAATATATTATATATACATTGACATTTATTAAGATATTAATATATATGGTTATTAAGATATTAATATATCTAGATATTATATCTTAAATATATATGAAGAAGTGTGTAAAATGAATCAGCTAAAATGTGGTAACAACAAAAGCTACACAAAGAACGAGTTCAACAGTCTGAACCAATCTTGGAACAGCCTAATTTGCATCAAATCAATACTGTTTTCTGTTTTCTATTCTCTTGTCTTTTATATTCCATGAAACTAAACTTGCTTTATCTTTGAAAACTTTATTGCTAAATATATACAAGTCTGCATGTATATATGCAAAGACTGAAACTAATTTTTGCCAGAGATAATAGGTAAAAAAATAGAAGGTCAAAGGTTTTGTGACCAAAGGTTAAAACAGTAAAAAGATTTTGAGCAGATATTAAAAACTATGTTCATATTTGAAAATAGAACTTAGAATCAAATGAAGACTTAACTTAAGTTTGGCACAAGGCTTTAAGATTGGACATCCTGTAAGGATCAAATTCACTATTCAGTTTTAATGATCACTGAAACTAGCTTACAAACCCATATGCCACAGAGAAGCACTTATGTGGTGAAATCTTTTGGCCAAACCCATTTCCAAATATCTGAACCATATTTCATTTTTGGCGGTGGCAAAGGATCCCTGGTCAGTCAGAGATCTTTTCAGCATCTACTAGTAACAGTTATAATTTAGGTTCAATATATCCTGTTAGTGTCAAATTATTCAAGCCTTCTTTTCTCTTCATGTGACCAAGAAATTTCAACTATCCCTTTTGGATGTTAAATTTGTGTGGTTTTTGCTAACATTTTCTATTCTCAGTATTCTTCTATAAAACCATATTTCTATCACCTGAAGTTACTTCAATAAAATGCACAATGCAGTGAATGCTGGACAATCATGTCAAAGGTGAAGGAAACACTCAAAGAAACAGAAATGTGTTTCTACAGAAGGATTCTGAGGATACCATGGATCAAACATGTGAGGTTTCGGAGATAATGGAAATGAAAAGGAACTTATGCTTAACGTCAGTAAGAGAGAATTGAAGATTCTGGGATATGTAATGAGAAAGGAATGCTTGAAGAATCTGATACTCACAGGGCGGATAGAAGGAAAGAGAGACAAGGGAGAACAGTGTGTGACATACTTGATGAACTTAAGCAATTGAATGGTAGAGCAGGGTTTGGGAGAAATAACAAGACAAAATGTATTAAGAGCTACAAAGGACAAAAAAATTTGGAGAGCCATGATTGCCTATGTCCTGAAGGGACATGGTACATAGAAGAAGAATTTATAATTTACTAACTAATTTATTTACTAAGCTAATTTACTAACCAGTGCATCCTAAAGAGACAGGAAATATTTATTTGCTACAGATGCTTTAGGTTTGGTCCAAAGGCAAAAGTACAGAAAACATAATGAGCACGAATATCCCTACTCAATCATATAAGTGCCATCTGTCAATCTCGAGAGACCATCGATCTGCACCTCAAAGAGTTATTCCTTAGCTGCTGATGGCAGCACTGCATCTGTTATGGCTTTACAGGCCCACATGGGAGTGACAGTCTCAATTGCAACAAATGCACATGAAGACATTCTCTCCCGATGTTGCCATGTTGTCACTTCCTGTGTTTTGCTATCGCAGTGAGTGTCCTCTCCAGAGTGCAAACCTGGGCAGGCATTTATGAGAGATCAGTGGTTATCTATACAGCAGGTTTTCTCTCTCCATGTCACCAATGTTGTCAGAGGGAAAGGTAGAGGCTGGTGTCATTGCAGTAGCTGTCAGAACAAAGTTGAACATAACATCAAACTGTCTTAAGCAATCCTGCTCTTGATTCTCAGTTATAATGATCTGCAATACCAGTAATACCATAAATACTAATGATTATTTCATAGTAAAGCATCTTTAATTTGACCACTGACATGGTGTAATTGCTATATTTTTGTTTCGCTTGAATCATTACAATTGCATAGTGAATTCGGTCCTCAATGGGTGCCCAATAGTTTCAGCTTTGTACTGTATCTAAACTATGCTTAGAAAATCGCAACTTATGAGCAATAAATATTAACTTACTAGTTCTAAACAATTTCTCTAAAACTAAATTTATGCCCGAATTTCTGGGTTTTGGGGAGATATAATTATTTGCACTATTTACATTTGGACTATTATTTTCATCTCTGTTGTTATAATGTTTCAGCTATTCTAGCCTTCAGCCTTCATCAAGTGTATACTGAACTGTGTAACCTACAGGATGTTCTGAACTGAACCCTTTATTTGATCTACTGGGTAGACTGTTCCCAGTCTACTCCCAATATCTAGGGATATCTTGATTAGTTTTTGGTACTAGATAAGACATTTTTGGTACTAGATAAGACATTCATAAACATGGGTAGTGTAGCAGAAAAAGTCTACTCCCATGGATTAAATAAAGGGTCAGTCAGTCAGTTAAGTGCCATACATGATACACGCTTGGGCAATCATGTCTTGAAAGAGACATGACTGACTGGGCAGAAGATTATCCCGCAGTAGGTTGCCATTGCTTTCTGCGGTAGACTGGTTGCCGACCAAGGCTATAGAACCCAATCTGTCCTATTATTTAATCCATAACTGGAAGGAAGAGATGGATTAATACCTTTCCCAAGGGTATTTGCGCGTAAGTGAATGCAATGAATTCGGCTGGAATTCGAACTTGGCTCCCCGGTTTCAAAGAAATTATAGTGAGTTAACACACAGACGCATGTACAAAGGGTACAGTTCAGAATTCCCTGCAAGCTACCCAGATTTGATATCAACAACAAAGATAAGGACACTAGTTTGGAGGTAAATAATTATAAATAGAAGTCTTGTTCATTACATTCTGTTCTTCTTTCTTTATGCACTTTGTCCTTTCAGGACACTGGTAATTCATGACTCTCTACAATTTCCTGTCCTTTGTAGCTCCTTGTAAATTTTGTTTTTTTGCTATCTCTTCTAAACCCTGTTCTGCTATCCATTTACACAAGCTCATTATGTAGGCAATGTGTTGTTTTCTTCTGCCTTTTTTGTCTTCAATATGTCTTGTCAGTATCAAATTATCCAAGTCTGCCTTCCTTATCATTTGCCCTAGAAATTTCAACTATCTCTTTTTGATGTTAAAGGTGTGTCTTTTTTGCTTCCGTTTTCTCTAAAACTTTGATTATTCACATGTTCAGTCCATGGCATTCTCAGCATCTTTTTGTAGAACCACATTTCTATCACTACAAGTTTCTTCTTCATCTGTGTTGAAATGGTCTGGTATTTCTGCCATATAGGAAGACTGATATTGCAAAACTGTTCTGTACTTTTTTCTTTCTTTGTAATGGAATTTTCCTGTTTCTTTAAATTTTGTTTAACTTTTACCCCTGTGCGCCTCTGGATTCTGACACCACACTTTCGATCCTCTGTTAAAACCTTTCTGAGATATTTAGAATGTTGTACTTACTCAATTTCGGTACCTCAAATTTGTAATGGATACTTATACATAAATAAAAAGCTGACATGTCAGCAATGCATAATAAGTAAAGTGGGCTTGAAAAATTTGATACTCACAGGATGCATTGAAGGCAAGAGGTTCAAGGGAAATAGTGTGTAACTTATTGTTGTATTGCCAAACTGGATACGAAAGTGTGCTATGTTATTATTCAGTACAATATCTGTAGACAGATATACACAGAACACTACAATAGTTACAATAACAGACAAGACAGAA